>PVJS01063929.1:0-10366 GCA_004027185.1 Glis glis | reverse complement strand
CTTCTTCTTCTTCTTCTTCTTCTTCTTCTTCTCTCTCTCTCTCTCTCTCTCTCTCTCTCCTTCCCAGCAGCCATGAGCTTTCCTCAGCCACTCTTTCTTTCTGCCATGATGTTCTGCCTCACCTCAGGCCCAAAGCAATGGAGCCAGTAGACCATGGACTGAAACTTTTAAAACTGTGACCAAAGTAAACCTTTCCTTCTCCAAGTATTTTTATCAGATATTCTGGTCACAGTGATAAAAAGCTGACTAAAGTATCCTTGTTCAAAAAGCAGGCGAGAGGTGCCATTAAAGGTAGTAAGGCCTAACGCTTTTTCCTTTTTTTCTGGTGATCTCTCCACTTGACATGCTTTTATTTGCTATTTACTGTTATCCTTAGCAAAGAAAAATGTAGTTATGAACATGAATTTTAGCATCCACTGAAATATTTTGCAATGCCAATTCTACATACAAATGGAGTATTTAACCGGTAGGGAAATCACCACAATTACTCAATTTATGTTGTGTGGTTTAATCCCTGGAGGTCCTCAGAGTTGACCAAAAGAAACAAACACAAGTTAGACTCAGGGAGGTTAGAGGCAGGAAGAACATACTCCCTCAAACCCAAACCCATTGAGGGAGCAATCCAAGCCAGGGGATCCTTGCCAGGAGAGAGCAGACATACTCTACCCTACTCCTCTTCACTCCCAGGCTCTGGGACCCCAGCCCTGTGACATGGAATATGTAGTACATTCCTCCTCTGCCAGGTTCCCCACCCACAACTGCTGTGGGGGAAGTCCAGTCAGGCGTCTCTCCTTTCCACTAGCCCAATTCAGGGTCAGGGATGGGCAAGAGGGTCCACCCTCTGTGTTACCCAATTGTACCTTATCACCCTGCTGGGACAGCCTCTGCCATGACCCCACACACATACCCGCTCAGTCACCATCTGCCTCCAACCCACCCCTCCTCTGTGCCCAGCCTAAGACCCCATCCATACTTCTTTATCCTATGGGATTTCACTTACAAAACAAATTCAAAGACAAAATTATTAAGAATTTTAGCCCCGTAATTGACAACACATGGGGTCCTTCTGAGCACAGGGTCCTGTGCCACACTGCACTGGCCACATGCCCATGAAGCCAGCCCTGCTTCTACTTAAAATGAATCAGTCTTAAAGAACAATGTCTTTCCTCCAAATAAACCTCAGTGCTCCAAGTGACCCAATCTTGCCAAGGTGTCTCACTCAAAAGCAATCAGGAATAATTTGTAACTCCAAGAAACTTAATTCCTGGTCTTCTAGTTGCCAATTCTCTCTCACCAAAGCTTCCCCAGAATCTTTTATTCTTTGCTCCTCACTTATGAAATTGCAGCAAAATATGTTCTTCCTGACCCCAAAGCCATAAAGGTTTTTGCTTTTTTTCTTCCCCTCTGCCCTCTCGCTCAGCTCTTGTATAAATTAATTCAGCCTCTTGGATTTCTTTCACTTTTTTCTCGGCTTTGCCTATTACTAAAAGTCTCTACCCCAGAGGGGAGCCCAGAAATTGATGCAAAGGGCAAGAGTCTTTCCCTCCAATTAGTGTGAGAGCAGGGAACAGACAGCAATGATATGTGTCCCAATAATCACATCAATAATTTCATCTCTTATAAAATCAAGGGCCTATTCACTCGTGTTGATTAAATTTTGGCACTCTAGAGTATATAGATAGGCAGATGTAGATTAGATATGGATATAATTGAACTATATATCTAAGCCAGGTGTGGGGGCCCACACCTATAATCCCAATACTTGGGAGGCTGAGACAGGAGGATCACAGGTTCAAGGCCAACCTCAGCAACTTAGCAAGGCCCCCAGGAACTTAATGAGACTCTGTTTCAAAATAAAAAATAAAATAGGGCTGGGGGTGTAGCTCAGAGGCAGAATGCCCTTGGGTTCAAAACCTAGTACTACACACACACACACACACACACACACACACACACACTTCAATATTGAAGTTTTTGTATGAATAGATTCTTCTATTTGTTTATCTAATTTATACATAACTGTTTTAATTTTCTATCGTTAAGACTGCAGCATCATTTAATTCGTGATTCCAGAGGAAAAAACAACATACTCTGCATCTTGTGCTTTAACCACTAACCATGGAGAGAAATTCTCATCTAAGTTATTGATCATGTTAAATGAAAAAGATGAAATTTCAGAACTTCTGTTGGTTTTTTATGTGTTTTTTCATACTGCTAAATTTCAGACACCTGTGGTAGAAAGTCTTCAGCCTTGCGGAGCTCTGTAAAGCTTTTGTGCTGTGAAATGGCATTCACCTGCCGTAGAAAGCCTTTTATATTAAATTACGGCCAATCATATGCCTAGTTAAGAGCAAGAGACAGGAAGCTAAATTATATTGCACAGAAGTCTGTGGGAATTTGGGGGCTGGGGTCTAGCAGGTAGAATGGGACCAGAGACAAGACAGAGGCCGGGAAAAACTTAAGGCAGGTATAGGCAGCAGATAATGTGGAAAGGTAAGACACTGTTAATGAGTAGTAGGGCAGTGGTGATTAATGCTCTAGTTCTTGTTTTGTCTCTTCCGTGATACTGTGTGATCACGCCCCTGCTGTTTTGGTTTGAACTGCTATAACAAACTGCCTAGACTGGGTAGCTTAAACAACAAACTTTTATTTCCCATGATTCTGGAGGCTGGAAGTCCAAAATCAAAAGGCCAGAGTGGTCTTGTTCTTGATGAGGGCCGTCTTCCTGGTTATGTCCTCCCGGGGCCTTCCCTTGGTGCCTGCATGCAAAGAGGAAGTATGCTCTCTTGTGTCTGTTTTTATCAAGACACCAATCCCATCATGGTCTAATTACCACCCCAGAGCCTCCTCATGACCTAATTACCTCCCCAAACCACCACACTAGGGATTAGGATTTCAACATCTGTATGGGGGAGACAAAAGCATTTGATACATAGCAATTTCACTTAAAATGCAAGTGGGCTATACTCCCAGCCGTGGGTCCTTGGAACTTTGGGGGATTGAAATAGTGAGGGCAAGTGAGTGTTCAGAATGGGCAAAGTGGTCTGGAGAAGAGAGAACAACAGTCACAGAAGACAAAATGCAGAGCAGAGGCTAGGAGTAATGAGAAGAAACAACGATCCCATAAATCCCATAAATCCTCAGAGATTTTGGAGATAAGGAATGTGGTAGAGGATGTTGGTTTCCGAGTTGACACTAGAGGTTGACAGAGAGCTCCCAGTAGCCTGGAAGAACTGGAAGCATTTAGGCAGCTGATATTTGTATCATCTTTGCATCCCCAATACACAGTGTCCTGGCTGCCTGGTGATGGTGATGTACTACTGATGAAGACAATGGAGCCACCACCCCAGCTGTGTGTTCCACCCTCTGGGCACCTTGGTTTTGAAGCCACAAACATGCACACACTAAGCAATGAAACTGGAGCTGACACTTCCGGCCTATTCAAATAAACAAATCCTTTAATCAATCATCTTTCTTATGTGAAAAATTGTAAAAAAAAAAAAACTATTCATGGTGCTATTTTCAAGTATGTACCTGCACACTTCAGTATTACATAACAGCATGCTATAGGATTGATCTATGTTGAAATTTAGGAAATTTTTTTCAATATGTTCCTTTCCTCAAAATTTATCTCTGCAAAACATCTCACTTCTTACTTCGGGTATGTAAATGTTACTTTAATATAGGATGATGTTTGTTATCATAATGAATGTTACTCAGACCGAATAGTTCAATATGCCTGGCTTTATCTCTTTTCTCCTACATAAGTCTCTGGGTTTGATATCACCTCCCTGTCATTTATATTTCCATTATACTTATTATTATCCAGGCCTCTACCTTTCCTTCTTGGTTAGCTATTCTTTCAAAATCCAATCTTTACTCCTTTTACCAAAAATAATTTTAAATATATACAGTATTTCTCAGGTAAAAATCCCATATTTTTATAATAGATGAAAAAATAAAAGGCAATGTAAGTTTTCCTTCCCAAATTGCATGTAAATTATTCCATTTGAGTTGGTTGCTTTCGGGGGGATGATTTCAACAAGGGGGTCACATTGCTAAAAAGGGAGTGATGTTGGACAGTGTGAAAGGGGAACTCATATGATAAAAAGGTATTAAGGATTGTTCACATAATACACTGAAAAATCTTTAAAGACAATCTATATGCCTATAGCTTGAAAAATGATCTTATAAAAGAATGGAGGGCTGGTGATGTAGCTCAGTGGTTTTGATGGTTAGTCTGAATTGTCAACTTGACTGGATCATGAAACACCTAAGATTATGTGACTTTGGGTGTGTTGATGAGATGATTGGTTTATGTAAGGGCAGATTGAAGGGGGAGTCCTGCCCTGAATGTGGGCAGCATGCTTCTGATAGGTGCAGGACCTGGATAAAAGAAGGAGAAAGCTGCATGAAGGCATGTGTGGTTCTTCCTGAGAAAAGCGTGTCTGCTCTCCTCTGAGATAACAGCCTTCAGTTCTTCAAACTGGATTTTCACCATCATTTCTCCAGAGAGTTTCCTGGCCTTTCCATCTTGAATTGGGACTACATTATCGGTTGCTCTGACTCTGAGACTCTAGCTCTTGGACCACTCAACCAGCTGCTGGTTCCTCCAGCTCTCCGTGTGTTTTGGGTTGTAAGCTGATTTGATAAATCCCCTTTTACCATATATGTGTTCTATGAATTCTGTTACTCTAGTGAACTCTGACTAATACAGATTTTGGTACCAGGAGTGGTTCTAGAGAAAGAGAATTGTGAGGATGAATTTCCTTAGTTGGTTTTGTGGTTTCTGGAGCTGGCTCTCCAATTTGGTTAGGCCTAAAGTATCAAGTCAGTTTATAGTCCAAAGCAGTGTGGTCCCAAGTGGCCGCCTGCATGTGGAGAGCCGGAGGAACCAGCAGCTGGTCCGGCAGTCCAAGAGCTGGTGTCTCAGAATTTGAGTGACTGCTAATTCAGTCCCAGTCCAAGATGGAAAGGCCAGGAAACTATCTGGAAAAATGATTGTGAAAGTCCAGTTCAAAGAGCTGAACGCTGATATCTCTGACAAGAACTGATGCACTTTCCTTAGGAAGAACCACACAATGCATTCATGCAGCTTCCTCCTTCTTTTTATCCAGGTCCTGCACCTATCAGATCTGTGCTGCCTACATTCAGATTTGGACTTCCCCTTCAATCTGTCCTTACATAAACCAATCATCTCAAGACACCCAAATTCCCATAATCTTAGGTGTTTCATAGTCCAGTCAAGTTGGCAATCCAGACTAACCATCACAAGCCTACCCCTTGTCAACTTGACTCCCAATCCTGTCTCTTTAAATCATACTAATCTTCAAATAAACATGATAACAATATGAAAATCTCACCTAACATGATATAACTATCCCACACACAACTGAAAACTCACCAGTTACTTCTCCTGAATAGGAGGCAAAGTTTTCTTAGTGATGCTTATGCCTGATACTTAGATACTGTAGATTTAACAAGACACTTAAGTACTGATATTAAGTCCATTGATATTATGTTATATGATAGAGAAATAAGGGAGGAGAGAAAACAGAGATATCTTCTTAACATGTATAAATACACACACACACACACACATTCTTAACAAAATAGGAGAGAAATATTTGTGGCAATTACAATCCTCATTTTTGTAACTGGTCTCATGGCCGTAGTTGGTACTAATAACTACCTTCTTCTACTACCCATTCTGTATTCCCTCAGCCTGCAGAAAGTACTTCAGCCTGGAGGGCTGTACTTCAAACCTTCATTCCTGGCTGGTCTGAGACATTTGCCATCCTGCTTGGATTAGGTTGTTGTAGTTTTAAATTGACTTTAATAATAGGACACAGCAATACTAGGAGATGCCTTAAGGGATTTCCTACTTCTCAGGCATACTTTTCCTTACCTCCATTGTGGAGAAATGGTCCAAGTTCCTCTTGGTAATCTGGATCAATCACCCCAGCCAACACCATAACTACATTCTTAACCTGTTGACTCAGAGGCACGAGGAGCCCAAAGTGGCTGGGGGAAGTCTTAACTTCCAGTTTACTGGAATCATTGTTGTGTCTCCTGGTAGAAGCATTCCCACTTCTGGAACTAAGACCTAGAGGTAGCAGATGGGTGAGAATGCTAAGACAGAAAATGGTATGAGAGGAGTGGGATGATGGCTATATCTAAGTCTGACCATGTGGATTGTGAGTCTTTTGAACTATTTTGTGAGAGGAAATTGGAAGGGCCAGAATGTGGCTAGAAAAGCAGATGGTAGAGACTGTGCTCAGGAGATTTTGGAGGGCAAACAGGACTCCGCAGGAAAATGGAGTAGAGGCCACATGTGTTACATTCTGGCAAAGAACTTAACTGGTAGAGGAAATCTCAAAACAGCAAAATATCCAAACTTCATTATGGATGTTGATGTCTGCATTCAGTAAATTGTACACTGAATTTCGTGAGCAGCAAGTAAAGCAGAGAGACATTATAGATTTACAGTTTGGCAGGAAAGGCATGTGTAAAGCTGGGGCCCAGAGAGATGGTGCTGTGGAACAAAATAAGAAGGCTGAAAGGAAGGAGGGAATGATGGGGCAGGACCGGCATTGACCACGATGGAGGCAGCAGAGAGAGTTGGGGCCAGTGGTGGCCCAGATGGACGCTGGCCCAGAGGCTGTAAATAAAAAGGTCATGACTATCTTTCTTGCTGATGACCAATCTTGGCACTCATGTAATGCTGGTTTTGCTGAAAAAAAAAGGGGGGTCATGGAGGCTTCCCCTCATATTCCAAAGGAAGGCCTGGGAAGCCAGGCAATGTGTGGAAGGGTCAGAATCCCTACATGCAGGCACAAATGGGGCAATTTATAAAGCTGTGAGGATGAAACCAAGGTTGCAAGAAAAACCCCAGAGATTTGGAAATGCCAGAAACATGGAACGACTTCAAGGAAAGGCTGCAAGCTGCGAGCCATGGAGCCAGGCTGGAAGAGCAAGTGTACCACCCACTGCAATCAGTCAGGTCCTAGGGGCAGGGCTGTCAAGGCCCCTTGGAGGTCTCATCTCACCACCATGTGCCCCAATGCCAGAAATGAAGCCTCAGAATTAAATGCTCGCCCCGCCAGATTTCTTTTTTTTTTTTTTTTTTTTCGGTACCAAGGATTGAACCCAGGGGCGTTCTACCTCTGTGCTACACCCCCGGCCCTATTTTTTTATACTTTATTTTGAAGCCGGGTCTCATGAAGTTGCAGAGAGCCTCACTAGGTAGAGAGAGAGAGAGAGAGAGAGAGAGAGAGAGCTGAGGCTGGCCGCGAACCCGGATCCTCCGGTCTCCGCCTCCCAAAGTACTGGGATTACAAGCGTGCGCCACCATGCCCGGCTGCCCCGCCAGATTTCAATATTATTTTGGTACCATTCCTTCTTTCTATGGCCCTATTCCTCCCTTTGAGAATGCAAATGTTTACTCCTTGCCATTGTATATTGGATGAATATAACTTGGTTTTTATTTTGATCTTCATTTTCTTTTACAGAGGCTCACAAGAGTTCACTGAGTCTCACGGGAGACTTTGGACATTGGGACTTTTCAGCTATGCTGGAACTGTTAAGACTTTGGGAACTCTTGGAGATGGATTAAATGCATTTTGCATTGTGAGGTGGCTGTGAGGTCTAGGGAGCAAGGGGTGTAGTGTAATGGTTTGAATTTGGGGTGTCCCCCAGCCTTCGCATAAATGGGGTGGCAATGTTGGAAGTGGGGCTTGGTTGTAATCTCAGCCGTGGATAAATCTATTGGAATAGAGTTATCTGGGTGGTGGCCCAGGCCAGTAGGGTATGGCTAGAAAAGGCGGGTCCCTGAGGCTGCACTCTTGGGGTTTATATATGGTTCCTCTTCCTCTCATTTGCTCTCTTGCCTCTGGACTCCATGATGTAAGGAGCAAAGCCTTGTGCTCTCCCTCTCTCTGCTTCCTGCCACTATGCCCTGAGATCCACAGTCCCCGGCCTCACACGGACTGAACACCAAAATGCCTAAGGAAACTGTGAGCAAATAAATCTTCCTTTAAGTTAAGTGGCCAGTGCTTTAGATTGTAGCTGTGAAAATGCTGGCTAATACAGTGGTAGAGCTCTTGCCTAGCATGTAGGGGGTCCTGAGTTCAAATCCCAGCACTGTAAAAATAGAGGAGAAGAGAATGGAAAATTTTAATATTCCAATGCTCAACTCTGACATTTAAATTGTTTACTTTAAAAAAATCCACCCACTTGATGAAAACACAAAGAGTTACTGTTGTTAATGTACCAAAGCAACATTAGAATGCCAAATATGGAATCATTACATGTATGCTATTATCATTTATTTTAGTTTCTTGTCTTTTTCCTTACCTATGCTAACTGTCTGTCTCCATGTACAGATCTTTATCAGCACCAAATCTCTATCTGTTTATAGCTAGTACCTCTCCCTCAATAATCCATTCATTTGAGATTAATAAAATATACTTATTTTATCACCAACTCAAGCCACTGACAACTCGAAGTAAAACAATGAATGACCAAACATCTGTCAGTCCCCAGCTAAAATGCTGTGTGCACATTTACATACACGTGTGAGTGCACCCACACACGCACACACACATACACACACTTATATTTCTTTATATCATATTCTCCCCTTCCCAAAGGTTTCTCTTTTGGATAGGCAGAAGGAAATAAGATTAGTCTATAATAAGTTAGAAGTGAAGTTGGTTAACAAATCATAATCTCTGCTTTTCTGTGCTATGGGTTTTGCTAGACTAATCAATGCAAATTAACACAATTTTTCAGTGTCTTGACAAAATGGAAACAGTTATAAGGTGTAAATTTCTATTAAAATTCTCACTAAAATAACACATCCTAAATTAAAGTGTTTGACCTCTAATGAGCACATGCAGCTACATCTCCCTCTGGGATTCACAACGCCACACTTGCTATATGCTTGCTGTTTTCTTTCTCTTCTTTTCTGTCTTTCTTCTCTTTTATATTATCACATTACATGAAATATTATTGTACTATAGTTTTCATGTCCTTTTTTTTTCTGAAATAAGCCTGTGAGGTAGGATTGGCTCCATGATCTGTACGACCAAGGGAAAATGAAAATTCAGGATCCCTTCTCCAAAAAGCTTCAAGAATTTCAAGACAGTGATACCTGAGCACTAGGCTTTGTTGGAGACTCTCAGCATGGAGTCTGTGTGACTGCACCTGTGCCCACAAAGCCCACCTTGCTCCGAGGGTGACACTGTATTTCTTGTGCACATTTGTGACCCCAGAGAATATCACTGTATCCAACAGTAAGTGCTCCATAAGTGAACGTTGAAAGACTGAACCAATAATGAAGCCCTAAGCTTTTAAAGTGGCCTAGAAAAGTATAATTCATCTGCAATGAAAAATAAGAATATGTCCTCATGGTGTAGTTATTTTACTTGGAATTCCTGGTGGATGAAATGAAGAATAAATTTAATCAGTTAAAGGTCATGTGCTACCTTCACATGTCAACTTCTTTTCTATTAATTTTAGAGACTCTTAAAAAGGTAAACGTGATGAAAGAAAATCCCCAACAGGTGCCATTCTCTAGAGACTGGATTTTGATATTTCGTTAGGAGTCGGGGCTCATAGCAAAGATGCGCTTTCCACATTCAGCATCCTCTTCACCAGCATGTCCGCCCCGTGCCCAGACCCACCACCCTTTCCCTCCTCAGCACAACCTTCCACCTTCACATTCTGTGTGTGTGTGTGTGTGTGTGTGTGTGTGTGTGTGTGTGTGTGTTACTGGGGATTGAATCCAGGGGCATTCTACTTCTGAGCTACACCCCCAGCCCTTTATATTTTCTTGTTTTTGTTTTTTTGAAACAGGGTCTTGCTAGGTTGCTGAAAGCCTCACTCAGTTGCTGAGGCTGGCCTTGAACCTGCTATCTTCCTGTCTCAGCCTTCCAAGTATTGGGATTACAGGCATGCACCCTGTGCCCTGCCCACCTTCTCTCCCTTCCTTCTTTTCCTTTTTATTTTATTTTATTATTATTATTTTTTGGTATGGGGATTGAACCCAGAGGCATTTTATCTCCAAGCTACACCCCAGTCCATTTTATTTATTTTTTAAAAACAGGGTCTTGTTAACTTGCTGAGGGTCTTGCTAAATTGCTGAGACTGGCCTTGAACCTTTGATCCTCCTGTTTCAGCCTCCCAAGTATTGGGATTATGAGCATGCACCACCATGCCTGGCCCACCTTCACATTCTTGTCTTGTCTTTTATCCTGTAAATTCCACACTACCAACCTAGTGGTTCCTCACATTCCAAAAGGTAATGAAAACTTCAACCAGAGTGGGATTTTGGGCTGTGTGTGTGTGTGTGTGTGTGTGTGTG
>PVJS01063928.1:0-10366 GCA_004027185.1 Glis glis | reverse complement strand
GGGGAGAGAGAGAGAGAGAGAGAGAGAGAGAGAGAGAGAGACAGGGAGAGAGAGAGAGCGAGAGAGCTGAGGCTGGCCGCGAACCCGGATCCTCCGGTCTCCGCCTCCCAAAGTACTGGGATTACAAGCGTGCGCCACCACGCCCGGCTTGGTCATCCATATTATAAACTCCATTTCAGAATAGGTAATAATAGAGAGGGGAGAAAAGAAATTCAAATGAAATGAAAATTTCTCTTTGTCTCACATATATTTTCATCTAAACTTAACACTCTTATTTCAATAGAGTCCCTTTTTTGGCAAAAAAGTGAAAATACTTTTTAAAGGTGATGGGAAACCCGCTGATTGGCTTAATGAGAATAATACCAAGTTTAGAAGCCGTCTTCATGAGGATAACACAGAACACAGAACATGGGGCTTAGACTAACACAACCCCTGACCCAGCTCCTGGCTCTGCGTACAGAAAATGCACGTGCAGCTGAGTGATCCCAGGCAAGTCGTGCAGTCTCTCTGAGCTTTGATTTTTGCTGAGAAATAGAGCTAATAATACTTAATGATTAATCAAGAGACTGTAAGTAAATTACTTTGCACACTTCCTGGCATATAGTAAGAATTTAATAAATAGAAACTATTATCATCATCATAACAGGCAAGGAAATAAATGGGATACTTTATCCTTTTACTAAGGCAATTTGGTACCAACCCAAATCCCTATCATTTCACAAATGTTAAAAGGTAAAATGATCTGTGGTTCTCATTTTAGTAGTTCTCATTGGTCAAAATCTCCTCAACTATGTAAAGTAAAGATAGTTATTATTACTAATAATTTAAATCAGGTAAGTAAGGACCTATCTGTGTTTCTCACTTAAATAGAATGGACTCTATCCAACTGGTTTGGGATTCACTTATATGCTACTGAAACAGTAAAGCTACCTTAACTCTTTTACTGTGATCCCTTCAACTTTTTACCTCTTTGATCTCATTTTATCCTCACAACACCTTGTAAGAAAGGGTAAAACTCAAAAGAGCCTTAGTAGTGTAGCTCAGGGGCTGAACTAATCTGTTAAAATCACACAGATCTACAGAAACTGAAATCCTCTGTGTGCTTATGAATGTATGTGTGGGTCAGAGAGCCACCTAGCCTTGGGTTTTAAAGATGGGGCTGTTGATAGAAGGTTGATGTGAAGGGCAGGTCTGGCGTTAAGGATTACTGAGCCTTGAGGGAGGATACAGAGTGGCAAATATGGCCTGCCTATATGATTCCACTTGGGGATAGATTTGTGAGAGGTGTGAGATATAAGAATCAGTTCTTCACAGGGACATTGGATGGGTTTCTCAGCCTATGTTGTAAGCAATGATTCAGATGGTGTGGGCAAAGAGTTAACAAAAATTCTTTCCCTTTTTGCCTGAGAATCTGACCTTTGGTTAACTTCTTAGCTTAGTTTCCCTGGAAACAGATAAAGATGGTATGTGTCAACTATGTTACTTAGCAACATTGCATATGGTAAAAATGCCCCCCCCCATTGGTAGAATGATCTGGACTGGGACGGGAAGGGGGCTACAAATGAACTGCAAATACCTGATGGGGATGCCATGCTTTGGACTTCCCCGAGTGCAGGAATTATTACTAGAATGTTCCCGGAGAGGATCCTGCAAGCTATGTCTCTGGAGTTTAACAAGAGTTACAGACTCCTATGGACATCGATCTCAAAGAAGCAAAGGCAGCTCCTTCACCAGCCCACTGTGGGTCTCATCATCAGGCACCTGGGCTTCCAGGGCTCCAGTTGTAGAAGAATGGCTGATGCTGCCATGCGGGCAATCTGTAGTTTCTATACTACATCCTTCTGAGCACACTGATGCCAACAGTAGTGTGCTACTGTCTTACAAATATAAATGTCTGCTTGTCCTCAAGAAACCCCCTGACAGGTGTTGCAGATTGCTTTAGTGTCATGGTGATATCTTTTGGGTAACCTGTGAGGTGTGACTTTCTGGGAAGGTATCTGAAAATAATGACGTATTTTGTAGTGCTTTTATCTACATAAACTAAAACTCATTCTTCTACCCATCCACCCATTAGTTCATCCATCCAATACTTACTTAGATTATACAATATGCCAAGAATTGTGCTAGATAAAAAATAGTTGAGGCCCTTTCTCTTAGTCAGCCCTCATATTTTGTGGAAGGAAAAGAGGTATTACATTGATTATTAGTAATAAGAGTGATATTAGTGGCCAATAATTTATTAAATGCTAGCTACTATGTTAAGCACTTTACACGCATCATCTCATTTCATCATTAACAAGAGTTCTATGAAGTAGAATTTATTCCACAAATTTTATAGCCTATGAAACTGAAGCCCAGAGAGGTTGCCTCAAGTTACGCTTCTCGGGTGGCATCTGAATTCAGGCAGTCTCCTTCCAGGTATCAAGCCCTTACCTAGCACAATAGGTACTGTGTTGTGTACCTTAATTGAGGTTCATACCAAAGACTTCATTGGGCAATTTTCTATGAAGGTTCTCCTGCCTCCACTTCCCCATCTCCAAAAATGCCTGAAAGCATACCAGTTATGGTTTGTCTGTTATACTACTCAGGAGGCATTAGGGAAAACTAGGGAGATAGGAGAAGGGCAGAAAAAAGACAAGGTTTACCAGGATCTAATTGTGTGTCAGCCCTGTGTCTCCCATTTTCCAGAGAAGACTAGAGCTACCCTCTACCCAACTTGACCAGCTTCTTTTCTAGTTCCAAAGGGCCTGCCTGAAACTTGGCAGAGTTTGAACACTATGACATTTTATGTCTCCAGTGATTCCCTTTAGAGATAAAGATTATGAGATGAAATAAAACAATGTATGCAAAATGACCAGAAATGTACCTGCCATGTCAGAAACACCCTACAATCTATAGCTACTATTATTCTTTCTTCCCTTATTGCTTGAAAAGTGCTGAAAACTATCAGAAATAAAGACTTCTCAGTGGTTTTAGCACCTAGTATTCTTTTCAATCCTATACATTCTCAGTGTATCTGTCAGGAACATTGGTCAAGTGCTCATTGGGTGGGCTTCAGAAAAATTATGAGGAGCCAGATCCATCAGGATACTTATGATACACTTAGGAACACAGACAGGAAATCTTTCAATGCCTTGCGAAGAGGCACCTACCACATGGAACCTGTCAGCTCTCTTAATTCTTACTCCTGAAAGAAGGAGTCTTTTTTGAATACAGAGGAAATTAGCCATTATTAATACTCACCAAGCTATGTTCATGGAGAAATAAGTAAGGTAGTCAGGACTCCGTCTCCTCTTGGCCACACTCCAAAGCCTCAGACTTAACTATTCCACTCTGCTCCTTCCCAGTCTTGACTAAACATGGCCCTGACCAGCAGCCGACTTATCTTAGTTACAAACACTTGTCAGAAGAAGGAACTTTAATGCTGGGCCATGATTCCTTCCTGTCCATTGGAGACTATTTTCACTAATGTTACATTGACATCTAGGGTCAAAACCATTCGGATCTTCTCTGTTTCTGGGGTCTTAGATCTTACTTTGAAAGTTTCTTTTAAAACCTAAAAGAACAAAGAAATGCTCTCCACATCTATTTCCAAAGGTGCTCAGGTCTCTCTGATTCTTCAGTACCTATCCTATATTCATTTTTCTGGAGGTTAGGTTGGGAAACATTGGGTTTCCTCACTTCTTTGCCTAAGATGAGACCTGAAGCCAAAAATAATCTAAGGTGGAAGATCTCAGAAGAAGTTTACTCAGGTGATGAGACTCAACTGGCTTGAAAGTCTGGGAGGAGACATAATCGTTGATCTCTTGGCATAGTTGATACTAACGGAACACAGCAGGAGTCCATGCCACACTCTACTCAGCTCATTCACCAAACCTGCCTACCTTATTGAGCAGGTACTGTGCTAAGTTTTGGGAATAGAAAGTTAATGAAACAGGTGTTTTCTCTTGAGAAACTCAAAGCCATTTGTTGTTCACATAACACAGAACACATTCATCCTTTCATAAAAAGAAGGAACACTGCTTTTCAATCTCTTCTAGGAGAAATGCTCACTACTTCCTCTAGACAGGAGGCCTAAAATGTCTGACTCAATGAAGAACACTGTCAACTGCTACCAGCACCTCCTCAAATGAGAATTCTGTGGCAGAGTGATCTTGATTATCTCAGAAATCCCTGACAGAAATGGAAGTGATATAAATATACATAAAAGAAAATAGAGGTGCCGTAACACGACTATAAATTGCTCCTCCCGACTTTCTTCCAATCATCCAGGGCAAAAGTAGGAAGTTGGTCTTTGCGGCAGAGAATAGACCAGCAGCTGTTCTATATCCTGCCAAGAGGAGAGAGACTTATAAATAATGGCCAACAATATGTCCTCTGGGACTGGAGACTAAGCCAATTTTAGGTGGGGGGAGTCTGGAAAGAAGAGGGAGGGTTAATGGGATGGGGAGGTGGCCAACACAGCAGAGGATGAATTAGGAGAAAACCCTATCAAATTTTCCTGTGTACTTATGTTTCTATTACCTCATTAGGGTGATTACACAATGCTACTCCATTTATAAACCAAAAGGGAAATAAGGGGCAACATTCTCATTAGCAGCGACTGATGCGAGACATTAACATACCAGTAAGTCATGTGGGTGCACTGTTAATATGTTTGGGAACATCTTTCTTTTCTCTCTTCATCTGTTTGGTATTTTGTCTGCTTCCCTCCTTTTAGCCATATATGTGTATTTCTGACTCAGAAATGGAGATGGAGCTCAAAACTTGGTGCCTTCATTTTGAGAGTTCTTCATGGAAGAAATTTACGGAGTTTGTTTTACTGTTTTATATTCTATTAAGATTTTTAAAAAGGAATGATGTGTGTGTGTGTGTGTGTGTGTGCGTGTGTGTGTGTGTGTGCGTGCGTGTGTGTGTGTGTGTGTGTTAGTTGGGAATTGAACCCAGGGACATTCTACCTCCCAGCCACTCCCCAGGTACTGGAATTACAGGCATGAACCACCATACCCAACTCCCCTGCCCTATTTTATTTTTTATTTTGAAACAGGTTCTCCCTAAGTTGCTGAGGTTCTCGCTCAATTGCTGAGGCAGACTTTGAAACTGCGATTCTCCTGTCTCAGCCTCCCAAGTACTAGGATTACAGGCATGTGCCACTACGCCTGGCTTATAAAGGAACAGTCTTATAGTGATGCATAGGTCTCTCACAACTTCCTCTCTGCAAAATCCCCACAGGATTTCCTAGCCAGATGTGGATTGGAGTTCTGAAAGTTTCCATTTCTTAGGATGTTCTTCCATATATGGGGAAGTAACATTCTTTTCACAGAGTTTGACTTGTCAGGGTCCTAATTCTACATCGTTATTCTACGTGGGTATATTCTGGTGGATGCTGTTTATTGATATACTCTTAATTATTGTCTTACACTTTAATAGCATATGAGGACAGTAAAATTCATCAAGTAATATCTAACAAATGAGAGAATGAAGTCCCCACCCAAAATATGAAGCAACCTGTTCAGATGGAGAAAGAGCCACGGCTGGGATCCAGCATCACCAGGAATCACATGGAATACGACTGTCAGATATAACTTCTAAGGGAGGCTTTATCCATGGATCTTCTGATGAGGGGGCAGTGTTAAATAAGGATCAATTCTGTTAAAAGGGTCCCTTGGAGAAAGAATGAATTGTTTAGCCTATATTTATGCCTTACATGTGTTTTTAATTTTATATACTTACCCTTTATTCCTACATAACCCTATTTCATCACTCTCCCTCTTTCTTTTCATTTTCTCTTATATTACCTCTGGTTTTAATTTTGGGGGCTCCCAAGTGCATTTTTGCAAGATTGCCCTTTTTCAGAAAATGAGTAGTTATTTTGCATTTGTTCTCACAATTGCAAACTAAATGAAGAGTTGAGGGAATCTAGCATGACACATAAATAGGGGAGGATATCTTTATTCTACCTAGAAAAAATAAAATTTTAAATATACTGTAGACAGTTTACTGTTCACATGAATTTTGGGTACAGTACCCTAACTATCCAGCAGATGGCATCTGTTTCAAAACTCTCATAAATTCCATTTACATTCAGGACAAACAGGATACTGATACATTGAAACCTCCCCTAATTGCATTCTTCATTTAATACCTAGAAAGGGCTGCTGGAAACAAAATTAAGGGTAGACAATGAATTTCTCCTCTTTTGGCGAGAGTCATTCTTTTTTGTAGCCAGGCCCATGGTACCATCATGGATACCTCAGTAACTTGAAAGGAAAACATAATCAGAATTAAATCCAGAAGCCCTCTTTAAAAATCTGTTACTTTAGCCATTTTCAGCACTAAACAAGAGCTGAGTATTAGTGGCAGATTCAGAAAAACAAAGCTAATCTCCAATCTCCTCTAAGGGGAAGGGGGTGGGAAGCCATCTCCTCCAAGAACTGAGGGATAACTGAATACACAGAGCTTTATGGATAGTTACCATACAGAGCCTTTTTCCTCTTTACTTTGTATGAAGAGATGGGTGTGATTGAATGACTTCTAACGTTTACTGACACCTTTGCTCCAATGCTTTGTAAAGCTCACACATGAATACACTGATCCATTTCTAGATGATCCTGGGCCCCCATCCTTTTGTGTCAAGCACAAAGAAAAAGGAGAGAGAGGGAGAGACAAAGACAAAGAAACAGCCCATGTAACCAAGAGCCGAACATGATTTACACAACCAACTTAGTAAACATCAATCTTAGGATGTGTTATGTGAAATGGAGTCATACTCCAAAAGAAATGTTGGCTACATTGAAAAGATCACTTTGTCTGAAGAAAATGCCAAGTTGAATTTCCACGCAGTAAGTCATCTTTTTATGAGAAACTGACAAGACAAAAGTGACAAAGTGAAAAGGCGAAAAAAAACTAAAAAAAAAAAGGCTCATTAGAAAAAAAGTAGTAGTCTTATAACCTTTTTTAAAGGGTCTGGTTCCCTTGTTTTACAATATTTGTTAAGGATCAGTGTGGCTTGAAGGAGAGAGATGGGTTAGAAATCAAGAGACTCCTGCGAATTGCTGCGTTACTTTGTGTGAATCACTTTACCTCCCTGAACCTCAGTTTCCATCTCGGTGATATAAGGGGATTGAACCAGGTGAATTTTGGGCTCACTGTCAACGTGTATTTGTTCTGATGGGGCATCCCAGAAGCCACAGGGCAGCCTCTTAACAATCGTGTGAGTGTGACTCATAGAAAGGACAGTGCGAGCCTGGAGAGTGGCGGGTCTGGCACAAGTTGGCCAGAATGGAGCCATTGGAAAAGTATGCAACACAGAAGCAATTCAGAAACCTTTTTTTTTTTTTTTTTTTTTTTTTTGTGGTACCCGGGATTGAACCCAGGGGCGTTCTACCTCCGCGCTACACCCCCGACCCTATTTTTTTTATACTTTATTTTTGAAACTGGGTCTCATGAAGTTGCGGAGGGCCTCACTAAGGAGAGAGAGAGAGACAGGGAGAGAGAGAGAGAGAGAGAGAGAGACAGAGCTGAGGCTGGTTGCGAACCCGGATCCTCCGGTATCCGCCTCCCAAAGTACTGGGATTACAAGCGTGTGTCACCACGCCCGGCTTCAGAAACCTTTTGAGTTGCACTTCCTTCTTTCAGTTCCATGCCTATTTTCTGAGAAAACAAAACAAACAAACAAAAAAGAAAAACCCAAACAGGTATGGAAGCCAAAGTCTTAGAGATGAATCTGTTTTGTTATTACTTTCAGCTTGAAAACAAAGTGCCTTTTGACCATTTTTTATGGTGATCCATGTGGCATCATCCATGACCATGAATCTCTTTAAGTTTGGAATTTTAAAATGCCTGACATCTCCTGCCTGGGTCACAGTTAATATACACAATGGATTCTTCAGAAATGCAGAGTTTGAATATTTCGAGCAGCTGAATACTGATTTACATGAAAGCTGAAAGTGTACAGTACCAATAAAATGTATCTTTGACATCTTGGCTTCCAGAGAAACACACCTCCTTTGTTCATTCACGAGTCTACTCTATTTCCACCTCAGATTTAATTATCTTCCCAGTTCTCATTTGCGTATGTGTAGGCTACCATTCACAATATGCCAAGCCCTACATGTGGGAGGCACAGATCTTTTCATTCAAAAAAAAAAATATGTGGACATGCCATTTTGACTGCATAGTATATGCTTTAGACAAAGCCGAAGGATGCTAACTGTAGCCCAAGAACACTCATGTCCTTGAAATGAAATGTGCCGTTTGGTGTATTGATCTTCATCTTTTGTTTAGACTTTCATTATGTGCCAGGTGCATAAAAGACACTGATTTCTCCTCCTATAAAACCATAGGGTGTTGGAATTGGGAGGGACTTCGTAGAATCAACTAGTCCAACTTCCTCAGTTTACATAGAAGGAAAATGAAGCCCAGAGATATAGAGTCTGTCCTGTATCATCCAGATAGGTATTAGCAGAAGTAGGACTAGAACTTGTTTTTTCTAAAACTTACATTCCAGAATTATTTCTATGCCCATGATTGCCACAATCCTCAGCATCTCCTTGTTGTCTTGCATCCTTACTGTTTCTCTCTCTCTTAAATTCATGCTTTCTCTTTGAAACTAACTCTTTAGAAGCTATTTCATTTCTGACTTGGAATTAATATCCCTTGCATATGTCCTTTAAATTTTTCCTACATGCAACTTAAGCCCCAAAGACTTCTTTTATCCATCTATCTCTCCAATATCTGTTCATCCAACTATCTATCCATTCATTCACATGTCCAAATAACTCTCCATCTTTCCAAAAAAGAATAACCTCTGAGTGCCAAATCCTGATCTAGACCTGGTAAACAAAATAAAATGCCCCTGTTCCTCAAGAAGCTCACAGTAATGTTGAGTTTTGCTCCTGAACACTCTTTTAAAAAGTACACCAGCTTTATAGTTGTTCTTAACAAGATTTTTTAAAAAAAGATTCACATTATTAAAACAAATGTTCCACTTTCCTATTTTCTAAATACAGCAACACTTCATTTATTTGGCTTTGGCAGAGAACGAGGTGTTCCATATAAGTCAACTCTGCAGACCACTGAAACCAAAACTTTTAAACAGAAATCTTCCATAAAGTGTGTTTCATACTTCTCTGACTCTGGAAACAAAAGATACTGAACATAATTAAACTTTAAAAAAAAACATGACCAAGAGTGATTTCCATTATCATACCGGACAGTGACATAGATCTGTGTCTAATTTCTAGGTCTCCCTTTTAATATTAGGCAGTTAACACATTTTTACTGCAGGTAATGCTTCCTTCCAACAGTCCTTTCATAATTTCTCTTCTAATTTACAGAGCCAGGAATCATATAAGAAAATTCATTAAAAATTATGTCTTTAATCTGTGTGTCAGGGTGAGCAGGCTTCCAGGAAGATTCTGAGGTATAGTATTCAGGGCTTAAATGGGTAGATTTGGGGACCAAAATTGCATAGTGTTTTCTTCTGATTACGTAAAACTTAGGATACTGTAGAGGACTGGGGATGCCATGCTTCTAGGCAGCTGGCCAGTGCTGTAGTCAGCCTCAGTCTTGAGCTTTTCATTCTATCCCCCGAGCAGAAATCAATGATGAGAACATCTAAGTCCAAGCAGTTTTTAACAAGAGTTAGACTGCCTCTTTGAGGTATCTGAAGAGGAACCCAGTTCTCTCTATTCCTGTCTTCCAGAATCTATCTCCTGTCCTACAGCATTATATCCAACAATCCCAAATTCCACTCACATTGCAAGCCACTGTCAAATCCTGGGCCATGCCCTTTCCATAACAGGATTCCATGTATTCCCTCCTGCGACTCTGAGAAGCAGATACTACGATCTCATTTTAAAGGAGGAACCAGGGGCACAGAGAGTTTGATAATTGACCTAGAGTAAGTCAGTAAGTAGGGAACTGGGACTCTTAGCTTGACATTCTTTGTCACGGGCTTCATAGGACTACTATGGTAACTCTATAAAACTATGACTGAAATAGAGAACAACATTCTCAATCACTTTATATCTATACCTGATAACAGCACTAGGTTACACGATAAAAGCTGCATGGTTATGGATGAGTGGATAAAAAGCAAGGTTAAGAAATAAAAATAAGCTGGGCGTGGTGGCACACGCTTATAATCCCAGTACTTTGGGAGGCGGAGACCGGAGGATCCGGGTTCGCGGCCAACCTCAGTGCGCATGCGCGCACGATCTCTGTCTCTCTCTCTCTCTCTCTCTCTCTCTCTCTCTCTACCTAGCGAGGCCCTCTGCAACTTCGTGAGACCCGGTTTCAAAAACAAAGCATAAAAAATAGGGCCGGGGTGTAGCGCGGAGGTAGAACGCCCCTGCGTTCAATC
>PVJS01063927.1:0-10347 GCA_004027185.1 Glis glis | reverse complement strand
GGTCTGCCGGCGGGTTCCGGCACCCCGATAGTCCTTCAGCCACCTTGGTGGCCCCTTTGCTAGGTACCAGACCCCGGCGTCACCGCACGCAACCCTGACAAACCCTGAGCCACCTGGGCGGCCCCTGCGCCAGATGCCAGCCCCAGAGTCCCCGCGCGGCACCCCGGCAGTCCCTGCATTCCCTGGGCAACCCCTGCGCAAGCTACCAGACCCCTGGGGTACCTGCGTGCAACTCCGGCAGTCCCTGCACCACCTGGGCGGCCTCTGCGCTAGGGGTCAGACCCCGGTGTCCCCGCGTGCCACCCGAGCAGTCTCTGCGCCACCTTGGCAGCCCCTGCACCAGGTACCAGACCCCGTCATCCCCGCAAGCAAACCCGGCAGCCCTTGTGACACCGGGCCGTCCCCTGTCTCCCCTGCGTCCCCTGGGCGGTCCCTGCATCAGAAGGGCGGCTCCTGCACCACCTGGGCGGCCCCTGGGCCAGGTATCAGACCCCGTGGTCACCGCGTGCAACCCAGGCAGTTCCTGTGCCACCTGGGAGGCCCCTGCGCCAGGTACCAGAAGCCGGCATCATCGCGCACAAACCCGGCAGCCCCTGTGTCGCCTGGCCATCCCTGCGTCCCCTGGGCGGCGCCTGTGACAGGTACAAGACCCCGGTGTTACCGCGCGTAACCCCGGCAGCCCCTGCGCTCCTTGGGCGACGCCTGCGCCAGGAACTAGACCACTGCGTCTTCGCGCGCAACCCTGGCTATCATTGCACCACCTTGGGTCCCCTGCGCAAGGTACGTGACCCTGGTGTCGCCGCGCGCAACCCCGGCTGCCACTGCGCCACCTGGGCCGCCCTTGCACCACGTACCACACCCCAGCGTCCCCCGTGCAACCCCGAAAGTCCTTGAGCCACATGCATGGCCCCTGTGCTAATTACCAGACCCTGGCATCACCGCACGCAATCCCGGCAGCCTCTGCGACAACTGGGCGGCCCCTGCGACACCTGGGCGGCCCCTGCACCATGTACGTGACACCGGCGTGCACGTGCGCAACACCAGCAGCCCCTGCGAATCCTGGGCGGGCCCTGCTCCAAGTAGCAGAGCCCATCGTCTCCGCGCGCCATCCCAAAAGTCCATGTGCCACCTGGGTGGCCCCTGCAATACATGGGCGACCCCTGCACCACCTGGGCGGCTCCTGCATCATGTACCAGACCGCAGCGACCACGTGCGCCACTCCAGAGGCCCTGAGCCACCTGAGCGGCCTCTGCACCCGCTACGAGACCCCAGCGTCCAAGTGCGCAACTTTGGCCCCCCTGCAACACCTGGGCTGCATCAGCATCACATGGGCGACCCCTGCACCAGGTACCAGACTCTGGCATCCCCGCGAGCAATCCAGGCAGCACCTGTGCCACCTGGGCACCGCTTGCGTCCCTTGGTCGACCCCTGCACCAGGTACCTGTCCCTGGCCTCCCCACGCGCAACCACAGCAGGCTAAGGGACACCTGATCGGCCCCTGCGCCAAGTACGAGACCCCGGCTTTCTCGCGCGCAACCCCGGAAGTCCTTGCGCCACCTGGGGGACCCCTGCATCACATGGGTGGCCCCTGCACCACCTGGGCAGCCCCCGCGCCAGGTAACAGACCCCAGCATCACCAAGTGAAACCCTGACACCCCTGCGCCACCTGGGCGGCACCTGGGTCAAGTACCAGACGCCGGCGTTACCGCGCGCCACCCCGGAAGTCCCTGCACTCCCTGGGCGACCCCTTCGCCAGGTACCAGACCCCAGGGTCCAGGTATGCAACCCCGGCAGACCCTCGCCACCTGGGCGCCCCCGGTGCCATGTACCAGACCCCGGCATACCTGCGTGCAAGCACAGTAGCCCCTGTGCTACCTGGGCGGCCCCTACACCAGGTATCAGACCCCAGCGTCACCGCGTGCAACCCGGGCAGTTCCTGCGCCACCTGGGAGGCCCCTGCACCAGGCACGAGACCCCGACATCATCGCGGGCAAACCCGGCAACCCCTGTGCAGCCTGGGCGTCCCCTGCGTCCCCTGGGCGGTCTCTGCACCAGGTACATGACCATAGTTTTACCACGCGCAACACTGGCAGCCCCTGCGCTCCCTGGGCGATGCCTGCGCAGGTACCAGATCCTGGCGTCCCCTCGCCCAACCCCGGAAGCCCCTGCCAACTGGGCTGCCCCTTTGCCAGGTACCAGACCCCGCCGTCCCTGCATGCAAGCACGGAAGTCTTTGCGCCACCTGGGGGACCCCTGTGCCAGGTACCAGACCCCAGCATCCACATATCAACCCCGGCAGCCCCTCGCCAACTGGGCACCCCCTGTGCAATGTAACAGACCCCGGCATCACCACGTACAACCCCGGCAGTTCTTGTGCCACCTGCTCGTCCCCTGCACCACATACCAGATCCTGGCGTTCCTGTGTGCAAGCCCAAAAGTCCTTGAGCCACCTTGGGGCCTCTGTGCTAGGTGCCAGACCCCGGCGTCACCGCGAGCCACCCCGGCAGGCCCTGCACCACCTGGGCGGTCCCTGCACCAGATACCAGACCCCGGTGTCCCCGCGTGCCACCCCAGCAGTCCCTGTGCCACCTTGGCGTCTCCTGTGCCATGTACCAGACCTCGGCATCCCCGCACCCAGTCCCAGCAGCAATGTGCCACCTAGGCTTCCCCCGCGTCCCCTCGGAGTCCCCTGCGCCAGGAACAAGACCCCGGTTTTACGGCACACAACCCCTACAGCCCCTGCGCTCCTCGGTCAACACCTGCGCCAGCTACCAGTCCCCGGCATCCCCGTGCGAGACCCCGGTAGGCTCTGCGACACCTGGGCGGCCCCTGCGTAACCTGGAAGGCCCCTGCGCCAGGAACAAGACCCCGGCGTCCCCGTGCACAACCCGCCAGCCCCTGCCAACTGGGCTGCCCCTTCACCAGGTACCAGACCCCGCCTACCCCGCGTGCCACCCCGGCAGTCTCTGCGCCACCTGGGCGGTCCCTGCGCCAGGACCAAGACCCCAGCGTCCTCGCGCGCAACCCTGGAAGTCCTTGCGCCACCTGGGGGGCCCCTTTGCCAGGTACCAGACCCCGACATCATCGCGCGCAACCCCGGCAGCCCCTGCGATACCTGGGCGGCCCCTGCGCCATGAAAGAGACCCCGGCTTCCACAGTCGCAACCCCAGCAGCCCTGCGCCTTCTGGGTGACGCTTGGGCAAAGTATAGACGTCGGCGTCCCCGCGCGCCATTCCACAAGTCCCTGCACCTCATGGGCTGCTCCTGCGTCACCTGGGCGACCCCTGCGACAGGTTAAAGACCCCTCCGTCACCGCACGCAACCCCGGCAGGCTATGCGACACCTGGGTGGCCCCTGCACCAGATACCAGACCCCAGCGTCCCCGCGTGCAACCCCGAAAGTCCTTGAGCCACCTGGGGGGCCCCCGTGCTATGTACCAGACCCCGGCGTCACCGCGAACACCGCGGCAGGACCTGCGACACCTGGGTGGCACCTGCTCTAGGTACCAGACCCCGGCGTCACCGCATCCTTGCGCCACCTGGGGGAACCCTGCGCCAGGAACCTGACCCCGGCGTCCTCGCCCGCAAGCCCGGCAGTTCCTTCGCCAACTGGGCGACCCCTGCGCCAGGGACCTGACCCTGGCGTCCCCGTGCGCAACCCCGGAAGCCCCTGCGCCACCTGGGCGGCCCCTGCACTATATAGCACACCCCAGCGTTCCCGCGTGCAATCCCGGAAGTCTTTGCGCCAGCTAGGGTCCCCTGCGCTAGGTACCAGACCCCGGTGGCACCGCGAGCCACCACGGCAGGCCCTGCAACACCTAGGGGGCCCCTGCGCTAAGTACCCGTCCCCGGCGTCCCCCCGTGCAACACCGGAAGTCATTGCACCTCCTGGGGGACCCCTGCGCCAGGTACCTGCCCCGGCGTCCTCGCCCGCAAGCCCGGCAGTTCCTTCGCCAACTGGGCGACCCCTGCGCCAGGGACCTGACACTGGCATCCCCGTTCGCAACCCTGGAAGCCCCTGCACCACCTGGGCAGCCCATGCACAATATACCACACCCCAGCGTTCCCGCGTGCAACCCTGGAAGTCTTTGCACCAGCTGGGGTCTGCTGCGCTAGGTACCAGACCCCGGCGTCACCGCGAGCCACCCCGGCAGGCCCTGCGACACCTAGGGGGCCCATGCACTAAGTACCCATCCCCGGCATCCCCCCGTGCAACCCCGGAAGTCATTGCGCCTCCTGGGGGACCCCTGTGCCAGGTACCTAACCCCGGCGTCCTTGCCCGCAAGCCCGGCAGTTCCATCGCCAACTGGGCGACCCCTGCGCCAGGGACCTGACCCTGGCATCCCCGTACGCATCCCCAGAAGCCCCTGCGCCACCTGGGCGGCCACGGCACTATATACCACACCCAAGCGTTCCCGCGTGCAACCCCGGAAGTCTTTGCACCAGCAGGGGTCCCCTGTGCTAGGTACCAGACCCCGCCGTCACCGCGCGCCACCCCGGGAGGCCCTGCGACACCTAGGGAGCCCCTGCGCTAAGTATCCGTCCCCGGCGTCCCCCCGTGCAACCCCGGAAGTCATTGCGCCTCCTGGGGGACCCCTGCGCCAGGTACCTGACCCCGGCGTCCTCGCCCGCAAGCCCGGCAGTTCCTTCGCCAACTGGGCGGCCCCTGCGCCAGGGACCTGACCCTGGCATCCACACGCGCAACCCCAGAAGCCCCTGCGCTACCTGGGCGGCCCCTGCACCATATACCACACCCCAGCGTCCCCGCGTTCAACCCCGAAAGTCCTGAGCCACCTGGGGGCCCCCCTGCTATGTACCAGACCCCGGCGTCACCGCGATCCACCGCGGCAGGACCTGAGACAACTGGGTGGCACTTGCGCTAGGTACCAGACCCCGGCATCCTCGCATACTTGCGCCACCAGGGGGACACCTGCGCCAGGTACATGACCCCGGCATCCTTGCCCGCAAGCCCGGCAGTTCCTTCGCCAACAGTGCGACCCCTGCGACAGGGACCTGACCCTGGCGTCCCCATGCGCAACCCCGGAAGCTCCTGCGCCACCTGGGCGGCCCCTGCACTATATACCACATCCCAGCGTTCCCGCGTGCAACCCCGGAAGTCTTTGCACCAGTTGGGGTCCCCTTCGCTATGTACCAAACCCCGATGTCACCGCGAGCCACCCCGGCAGGCCCTGCGACACCTAGGGGGCCCCTACGCTAAGTACCCATCCCCGGCGTCCCCCCGTGAAACCCCGGAAGTCAATGCGTCTCCTGGGGGACACCTGCGCCAGGTATCTGACCACGGCGTCCTTGCGCGCTACCCCGGCAGTTCCTGCGCCACCTAGGCGACCCCTGCGCTAGGGACCTGACAACAGCTTCCCCGCGCGCAACCCCGGCAGCCTCTGCGCCACCTGGGCGGCCCCTGCGCCAGGTACCAGACCCCGACATCCCCGCGCGCTAACCCGGCAGCCCCTGTGCCACCTGGGTATCCCCTGCGTCCCCTGGGTGGTCCCTGCGCCAGGTACAAGACTCCGGTGTTACAGCGCAAAACCCCCGCAGCCCCTGCGCTCCTTGCGCCAGATACCAGACCCGGCGTCATTGCGCACAATAATGGCAGGTCCTGTGCCACCTGGGCGACCCCTGCGCCAGGTACCTGACCCCGGCGTCCCCGCGTGCAACCCCGGCAGGCTCTGTGACACCTGGGCGGCCCCTGAACCATGTACCAGACCCCGGCATCCCCGCATGCATCCACGAAAGTCCTGAGCCCCCTGGGGGACTTCTGTGCTAGGTACCAGACCCCGGAGTCATTGCCAGCCACCCCGGAAGGTCCTGCGACACCTGGTGGGCCCCTGCGCTAAGTAGCCATCCTCGGCATCCCCCCGTACAACCCCGGAAGCCCTTGCGCCACCTGGGGCCCCTGCGCCAGGTACCTGACACCGGCATCCCCGCGCGCAACGCTTGACCCTGCGCCAACTGGGCGACACCTGCACCACCTACCACACCCCAGCGTCCCCGCGTGCTACCCCAAAAGTCCTAGAGCCACATCGTGGCCCCTGTGCTAGGTACCAGACCCCGGCGTCACCGCTCGCAACCCCAGCAGCCTCTGCAACACCTGGGCTACCAATGCGACAACTGGACAGCCCCTGCGAGATGTAGAGACCCCGACGTCCACGTGCGCATCCCCGGCAGCCCCAGCGCCTCCGGGGCGGCCCCTGCGCCAAGTACCAGACCCCGGCTTCACCGCGCGCAATTCCAGAAGTCCCTGTGCCACCTGGGCGGCCTCTACATCACATGGGCGGCCCCTGCTCCACCTTGAGGCTCCCGCACCATGTAACAGACCCCGGCGTCCACGCGCGCCACTCCAGAATCCCTGAGCCACCTGGGCGGCCTCTGCACCCGGTACGAGACCTCGGCGTCCAAGTGCGCAACCCCGGCCCCCCTGCGCCACCTGGGCTGCAGCTGCGTCACTTGGGCGACCCGTGCGCCAGGTACCAGACCCCGGTGTCTCCACGCGCCACCCCGGGTGCCCCTGCGACAGCCGGGCGGACTCTGCACCATGTTCCAGAACCTGGCGTCCACGCGCGCCACCCTGGTAGCCCCTGCGCCACCTGGGCGGTCCCAGCAAATGGTATGATACCCCGGCGTCAAAGTGCGCAACACCGGCACCAATGTGCCACCTAGGCTGCACCTGCGTCACCTGGGCGGCCCCTGCGCCAGGTACCAGACGCCGTCGTTACCGCGCACAACCCCGGCAGCCACTGCGCTCCTGGCGCGACACCTGTGCCACGTACCAAAACCCGGCTTCCCCGCGCGCAACCCGGGCAGCCCCTTCGCCATGTACCACACCCCGCCGTCCCCGCGCGCCACCCCGGCAGCTCCTGCACCACCCGGGCGGACCCTGCACCATGTTCCAGAACCTGGTGTCCACGCGCGCCACCCCGGCGGCCCCTGCGACACCTGGGCGGCCCCTGCACACGGTATGATACCCCGGCGTCCAAGTGCGCAACACCGGCACCCATGTGCCGCCTAGGCTGCACCTGCGTCACCTGGGCGGCCCCTGCGCCAGGTACCAGACACTGGCGTTACCGCCCGGCAGCCCCTGCGCTCCTTGCGCGACGCCTGCGCCACGTACCAAACCCCGGCTTCCCCGCGCGCAACCCGGGCAGCCCCATCCCCGCGCGCCACCCCGGCTGTCACCCTGCGCCAGGTACCTGACCCTGGCGTCCTCGCGCGCAACCCGGAAGTTATTGCGCCACCTGGGGTCCACTGCGCTAGGTAGCAGACAATGGCGTCCTTACGAACAACAATGACAGTTCCTGCGCCACCTGCGCGACCCCTGCACCACGTAGCTGATCCCGGCGTCCCCGCGAGCAACCCCGGCAGGCTATGCGACACCTCGGCGGTACCTGCGCCAGAATCCAACCCCGGCAGCCCCGCGTTCAACCCGAAAGTCCTTGAGCCACCTGGGGGGCCCCCGTGCTATGTACCAGATCCCGGCGTCACCACGAGCCACCGCGGCAGGACCTGCGACACCTGGGTGGCACCTGCGCTAGGTACCAGACCCGGCGTCCCCGCATCCTTGCACCACCTGGGTGACCCCAACGCCAGGTACTTGACCCCGGCGTCCTCGCCCGCAAGCCCGGCAGTTCCTTCGCCAGCAGGGCGACCCCTGCGACAGGGACCTGACCCTGGCGTCCCCATGCGCAACCCCGGAAGCCCCTGCGCCACCTGGGCGGCCCCTGCACTATATAGCACACCCCAGCGTTCCCGTGTGCAACCCCGGAAGTCTTTGCGCCAGCTGGGGTCCCCTGCGCCAGGTACCAGACTCCGGCGTCACCGCGAGTACCCCGGCAGGCATGCGACACCTAGGGGGCCCCTGCGCTAAGTACCCATCCCCGGCGTCCCCCCGTGCAACCCCGGAAGTCATTGCGCCTTCTGGGGGACCCCTGCGCCAGGTACCTGCCCTGGCGTCCTGGCCCGCAAGCCCGGCAGATCCTTCCCCAACTGGGCGACCCCTGCGCCAGGGACCTGACACTGGCATCCCCGTGCGCAACCCCGGAAGCCCCTGCGCCAACTGGGCGGCCCCTGCACTATATACCACACCCCAGCGTTCCCGCGTGCAACCCCGGAAGTCTTTGCGCCAGTTGGGGTCCCCTGCGCTAGGTAACAGACCCCAGCGTCACCGCGAGCCACCCCGGCAGGCCCTGTGACACCTAGGGGGCCCCTGTGGTAAGTACCCATCCTCGGCGTCCCCCCGTGCAACCCCGGAAGTCATTGTGCCTCCTGGGGGACCCCTGCGCCAGGTACCTGACCCCGGCGTCCTCGCCCACAAGTCCGGCAGTTCCTTCGCCAACTGGGCGACCCCTGGGCCAGGGACCTGACCCTGGAATCCCCGTGCGCAACCCCGGAAGCCCCTGCGCCACCAGGGCGGCCCCTGCACGATGTACCACACCCCAGCGTTCCCGCGTGCAACCCCGGAAGTCTTTGCGCCAGCTGGGGTCCCTTGTGCTAGGTACCAGACCCCAGCGTCACCGCGAGCCACCCCGGCAGGCCCTGCGACACCTAGGGAGCCCCTGTGCTAAGTACCCGTCCCCGGCGTCCCCCCGTGCAACCCCGTTAGTCATTGCACTTCCTGTGGGACCCCTTCGCCAGGTACCTGACCCCGGCGTCCTCGCCCACAATCCCGGCAGTTCCTTCGCAACTGGGCGACCCCTGCACCAGAGACCTGACCCTAGCATCCCCGTGCGCAACCCCGGAAGCCCCTGCACCACCTGGGCGGCCCCTGCACTATATACCACACCCGAGCGTTCCCGCGTGCAACCCCGGAAGTCTTTGCGCCAGCTGGGGTCCCCTGCGCTTGGTACCAGACCCCGTCGTCACCGCGAGCCACCCCGGCAGGCCCTGCGACACCTAGGGGGCCCCTGCTCTACGTACCCATCCCCGGCCCCCCCCTGTGCAACCCCGGAAGTCATTGCGCCACCGGGGCGACCCCTGCGCTAGGTACCTGACCCCGGCATCCTCGCGCGCAAGCCCGGCAGTTCCTTCGCCAACTGGGCGACCCCTGCGCCAGGGACCTGACCCTGGCGTCCACGCACGCAACCCCAGAAGCCCCTGCGCCACCTGGGCGGCCCTTGCACCATATACCACACCCCAGCGTCCCCGCGTTCAACCCCGAAAGTCCTGAGCCACCTGGGGGCCCCCCTGCTATGTACCAGACCCCGGCGTCACCGCGATCCACAGCGGCAGGACCTGAGACAACTGGGTGGCACTTGCGCTAGGTACCAGACCCCGGCATCTCCGCATCCTTGCGCCACCTGGGGGACCCATGCGCAAGGTACATGACCCCGGCATCCTTGCCCGCAAGCCCGGCAGTTCCTTCGCCTACAGGGCGACCCCTGCGACAGGGACCTGAACCTGGCATCCCCGTGCGCAACACCAGAAGCTCCTGCGCCACCTGGGCGGCCAATGCACTATATACCACACCCCAGCGTTCCCACGTGCAACCCCGGAAGTCTTTGGGCCAGCTGGGGTCCCCTTCGCTATGTACCAAACCCCGGCGTCACCGCGAGCCACCCCGGCAGGCCCTGCGACACCTAGGGGGCCCCTACGCTAAATACCCATCCCCGGCGTCCCCCCGTGCAACCCCGGAAGTCATTGCGTCTCCTTGGGGACCCCTGCGCCAGGTATCTGACCACTGCGTCCTTGCGAGCTACCCCGGCATTCCCTGCGCCACCTAGGCGACCCCTGCGCCAGGGACCTGACACCGGCTTCCCCGCGCGCAACCCCAGCAGGCTCTGCGCCACCTGGGCGGCCCCTGCGCCTGGTACCAGACCCCGACATCCCCGCGCGCTAACCCGGCAGCCCCTGTGCCACCTGGGTATCCCCTGCATCCCCTGGGCGGTCCCCGCCTCAGGTACAAGACTCCGGTGTTACATCGCAAAACCCCGGCAGCCCCTGCGCTCCTTGCGCCAGGTACCAGACCCCGGCGTCATTGCGCACAATAATGGCAGGTCCTGTGCCAAATGGGCGAAACCCTGCGCCAGGTACCTGAACCCGGCGTCCCCGCGTGCAACACCAGCAGGCTATGTGACACCTGGGCGGCCCCTGAACCATGTACCAGACCCCGGCGTCCCCGCGTGCATCCACGAAAGTCCTGAGACCCCTGGGGGACTCCTGTGCTAGGTACCAGACCACGGCATCATTGCCAGCCACCCCGGAAGGTCCTGCGACTCCTGGGGGGACCCTGTGCTAAGTACCCATCCTCGGCATCCCCCCGTACAACCCCGGAAGACTTTGCGCCACCTGGGGGACCCCTGCGCCATGTACCAGACGCCGGCGTTACTGCGCGCCA
>PVJS01063926.1:0-10367 GCA_004027185.1 Glis glis | reverse complement strand
CACACTGCGGACATCATGAGTGAATCTCACACACACACACACACACACACACACGCACACACACTGCGGACATCATGAGTGAATCTCAGCCGTGCTGTTCTTGAGGAGACTGAACCATCTGGGTGGAGGGTGAGAGAGCAGGTGGATGTTCAGGTAGGCAGGAGTTTGGAGGAGAGGTCTGGGCAGGAGAGCCATCGACATCTGTATCTGGGCACTTGAAGCTATGACGCGCCTAGGACAGGCTTAGAGGAAGGCCAGGTACTACACCTCAACACCACCGGGAGGGTGATCCTGAAAAGTAGACAGAGAGAGGAGGAAAACCAAGAGGTAGAAATGCCACGAAAGCCAAGAGCAGTGTGTTTCAGGAAGAAGAGAAGAGAAAGCCTGGGTGCCGGCGAAAAGTCCATTAAGATGAGGACCTAGCTGGGCAGAGTGGCACACACCTGTTATCCCAGTACTTGGGAGGCTGAGACAGGAGGATCACAGGTTGGAGGACAGCCTCGGCAACTTAGTGAGGCCCTTCACAACTTAGTGAGATCCTGTTTCAAAATAAAAAACAAATTTTGGTGTGTTGGCTGGGAACCATGGAAGGATACCCACTGAACCACTATGAATGACTTTTAGCCAAGATCACCACACTCCTTCAGCCGTCCAGCTCCAGATGATTATGAAAACAAAACGTCATATGAAGAGTTCCTTCTTCATGGTCCTCTAGATCATCCATCCCGAGACCCTCTAAACTGCAATACCCTGACAGCGCCTCCTACCAGCTGGAAGCAGTTAGAAGGGTTGTCGCCCCAATTCCCTAACAGCATTTAGGGTCACATCATCGAGGCGGGACATGAGGCAGGGCAGAGTGAGGCAGGGCAGAGGACCTGGGAACAGGAAGAATTAAAGCAGCCATCTGCATCCCCCTTCTGTGAGGTTGGGGGAGGTGAGCAGGAAGGTGAGAGATCGATGAGCACCAGCGAGTAAGGGCCCTGGCCAGCCCACAGATGATCATTCAAATTAAGGATCGAAATTGTGCAAAAGTCATTGGTCCCCCAAAATCCAATTCTGACCAATCATAAAAGAACAGATAGAAAACCTCAGGTTTAAAAGCCCACTCCCCAAGGGCTTAAAGGTCACTCTCTTTCCAGAGCTGCTTTGTCCTCTATCTTTCCTTTGCTTAAAATAAACTTTTATATTTCTATAAAAAATAAAATAAAAAACAAAATAGGGCTGGGGGTGTAGCTCAGAGGTAGAATGTCCCTGGGTTCAATCCTCAGTAACACACACACACACACACACACACACACACACACACACACAAAGATGAGGACCTAAAATGGTCTTAGCTTTAAAAGTGTAGAGGTCATAGGTGGCTTAAGCAAGAACTTTGGTGTACACCAAGTGCAGAAGCCAGCTACAATCGATGGAAGACACAGTGGACGGTAAGGAAATGCCCATCGAACTAAGTCTTTCCAGAGGTTTGGGTGTGAGAGTCAGATAGGGCAGGGTTTTTTTTTTTTTCTCTCTTTTAATGAAGGAGAGTTGAGCACATTTAAAATCCTGTAGAAAACCAATAGCAAACATCATAATTGATGGTGAGAAACTGAAAGCTTTTCCTCTATAACGAGGGAGAAGGGAAGGATGCCCATTCTTACCACTTCTATTCAACAGAATGCTGGAAGTCCAAGCTAGAGCCACCAGGCGGAATTGGGACCTCGGTGCCATCAGAGGGGAGTAAAATGGCACCACTGCTATGGAAAACATGGAGGTCCCTCAAAAAGTCAAAAGTGGACGACCCGCCATATGATTCAGCAATCTCACTTCTGATGTATATTCTCAAGAATTGAAATCAGTATCTTTGTGCGTGCATGTGTGTGTGTGTGTGTGTGTGTTACTAGAGATGGAACCCAGGGGCACGCCACCTCTGAGCTACAACCCCCAGCCCGGTTTCATTTTTTATTTTGAAACAGGGTCTTACTAAGTTGCTGAGGGTCTTGCTAAGTTGCTGAGGCTGGCCTCAAACCTGCGATCCTCCTGTCTCAGTGAAATCAGTACCTTTGGGAGACATCTGCGCTTCCAAGTTCACTGCAGCACTCGTCACAATATCCCAAATATGGAAGCCACCTTAATGTCCATCAGTGGAGGGATGATAAAGAAAAGGTGGCATGTTGATACAGTGGAATGTTATTCAGCATTAAAGAAGAAGAAAATCCTGCGATTTGTGACAGCATAGATGAACCTGAAGAACATTGTGTTAATCAAAATAAGTCAGTCACAGGTGGACTCCTACTGCATGATTCCACTTACATGAGGTATTTTAAAATAGTCAAACTCAGCTGGGTGTGGTAGCACACACCTGTAATCCCAGTACTTGGGAGGCCGAGACAGGAGGATGGCAGGTTCGAGGCCAGCCTCAGCAATTTAGTGAGGCCATCAACAATTAAGCAAGACACTGTTTCAAAAGAAAAAATAAAAATGACTGGGGGCAGGTAGCTCAGAGGTAGAATGCCCCTGGGTTCAGTCCCCAGTACCAAAATAAATGAATAATTAAATAAATAAAAATAAAATAGTCAAACTCAGAGAAGCAAAGAGTAGAATGATGGCTGCCTGGTGGTAGGCAAAGGGGGAAATAGGGAGTCGATAATCCAGGGGTATAAAGTTTCAGTTATGCAAGATGAATAAATTTAAAAAATCTGTTGTACACATTGTGCCCAAAGATACTGCTGTGCTGTTCACTTAAAAATCTGTTAAGAGGGTAGATCTCACGTTCAGCGTTCTTATCACAATTTTTATTTAAAAAGCCAACGTAAAGGATCCAATTTAATGAAAAATTATTACTGAAAGGAAGGATAATTCATAGTGCAGTGTTCCTGAAAAGATGGGTGGAAGCTGGGTGTGGTAGCGCACGCCCGCAGTACTTGGGAGGCTGAGACAGGAGGATCGCAGGATTAAGGCCAGCTTTAGCAACTTGGTGAGACCCTGTTTCAAAATAATAAATAAAAAGGGCTGTGGGTATGGCTTGGGGGTAGAATGCCCTTGTTTTCAACCCCCAGTACTCAAAAAAATGGGTGGATAGCATCACACTGCTGGTGAGGAACTGGTCTCAGGGGAAAGAGGGGCTTGGCTCACCTTGCCAATGGAGCTGGGGCGACGGCACGTTTCACCCCAGGGTGCTGAGGAGAAGGACAGGATAAAGTCTGTAAGTGGAAGGGGAAAGCGGAGGCTTCACCATCTGATGAGGAGAAGGAAAGGGGGGGTGGCTGGAAGGAGAAGCAGGCTGGAGGGAAAGTCTGCTTCAACATGGATGTGATGGAGACGCAGAGGACGGGTTCCATGAAGAGAAAAGGGGAGAAACCGGAGAAGGCGGGCATGGGAGCCATGTTAGCTGTGTAGACTGTTTTTTGTTTTGTTTTATTTTTGTGGTACTAGGGATTGAACTTAGGGGTGTTCTGCCTTCAGGGCCCCAGCCTCTTTTAAATTTTTTTTTGTTTTGAAACAGGGTCTCGCTAGGTTGTTGAGAGTCTTGCTGCATTGCTGAGGATGTCCTCAACCTGTGATCCTCCTGTCTCAGCCTCCCAAGTACTGGGATTATAGATAAGCACCACCACGCCCAGCTCTGTAGGATGTGTGTGTTTTTTTTTAACTTTTATCTTCACTGTCAATGGCTAGCACAGTACTGAACAACTTAACAACTTCTTCTTCTTCTTCTTCTTCTTCTTCTTCTTGCTACACCCCCAGCCCTTTTTACATTTATTTTTTGAAACAGGGTCTCACTAAGTTGTTAAGGGCCTTGCAAAGTTGCTGAGGCTGGCCTTGAGCCTGCAATCCTCCTGTCTCAGCCTCCCAAGTACTTGGATTACAGGCCACTGCACCCAGCCATAATTAATATTAACATAAAAATATTCACCATGTCTCCCAGGTAGTTAGTATCTCCGAAATAGAAGCGCATCTCAGAAGCACCAATCTCTTCCCTAAGCACTTGGAAGCCTTTCCACTACTTAATGCTGAGGGATTTGTGTGTGTGCTTAGCCAAGGCCGACTCTATTGGGGGATTTAATCATATAGGCAGGGCACTGAGCCAGGGTAAAAAAGGTTCAATTAATTTAAGAGTCCAATCTCTTCTGACCTCACTTATATTGAGAGGACAGGGCGTCTTTGGAACTCATTCCTTTATTCCTTTCATAATGCCCACTGAAGCCAACGTTGAGCCAGCCTGCACCTGGGGCTGAGACACAGGATGGCTGGGACTAGTTCCTGCCCCTGTGTTAGGAGTCTCATATGATGAATGTGGTGAAAGCTGTATCACAAAGCGCAGGAAGCACAGGAGAAAGAGCCCCTTGCTGTGCCCAGGCGAGGCAGAGAAAGCTTCCAGAGGGCTAGCGTTTGAGCCAGGACATGAGATGAATGGCTATGCAGACAAGCAGGAGAAAAGACCTTTCCAACAGAGGGCGGCCCAGGGGGCTGAAGAGATGGCAAGAAAAACTGGGAACGGCATGTGATCCAGTCACGTCTGAATGTGAACTGTCAGGTCATGGAGACCAGAGGCCGGACCGCAGCTTGGTGTGCCGCCTGGGGGCTAAGGACCTTGATTTGACCTAGAGGAGATGTGGAGCCAATGTGGATTTTTGAACCCAGGCATCACACCTTCTTGTTTGCATGTTAGAAAGATCTCCACAGCGGACAGCGATGGGAGTTTGGGTAGAGGAGTTGGGTAGGATGGGGATGGATGATGAGGTTGTAGCCAAGATTCACTATGATCAGAGGCAGAACGGTTGTCAGGACACTGTGATGGTAGTCCAGGGGAGGATGGTCAGAGGACAGCGCCGGTGAAATGGGCCCAACATCCGGCCATGGCAGTGGGTGAGTCAAATGAGAGCACAATCCATCAGCACTAGAGAGAGAATGAAGTTTGAGACTGGGCGTTGCAGAGGCCATCTTTGTACATGTTGGAATGCTCTAGGTTGATGGCAGAATTGTCTATGAAGGGGAAACAGCTACTGAATTTCTCAGTGAATGAGGGAAAGTCAATGATGAGGTGGAAGGTAGTGTAAAGAATCATCACACAGCACAGGCCTCAAAGGAACAGGGATTCTTAGACTCTAGTTCTGAAAAATGGAATCGAATTTTATGAAAGATTTAAACTGGTGCTTCGTATTTCCAAGGTGAAATCACCACCACAAAATAGGTAGGGTATTGTTTCAGTCACATCCTCACTGCTGTGACCCAAAATACCTGACGACCACAACTTAGAGGAAGAAGAGTTCAGAGGGTTCAGCTCATGTTAGGCTGGGTGAGGCCTGCGGAGCTCCAGGGCATGGTGACGGGAGGCAGAGAGAGCATGAGTAGAGGGACTCTGCTCTCCCATCATGGAGACTGGAAGCAGAGAGAGCAAGGGGAGGAGGGACATATCTATAGTCCTCAAGGTCATACACCCAGGGGCCCCTCCTCAGCAACCAGGCCCTGCCTTGTCTACAATGTGAGCTCTGGGGACATTCTAAATCCAAACCATTAACAGGTTATAGTTCCAAGATTCCAGGACACTGTGTACCACTTCAGGACCACATGCACCCTTACAGATGAGTGACCATAGAGTCAAGATCTCCAGAGCTAGTTCACCCGCATGGTGACAGGACAATCCATAAAAATGTCCTTGATAGAACACCTTTCCCAGCCCCTCAGGGAACCATTCCTAACTTCTTTGCTGAGGTCTTGCTGACACTGAGCTTATCAGCTTATCATGGCAAAGGAATTAGGTGACTAGCAGCCTTCATCCCAATGTGCCGGGAGCTCAGCATCAGCCTTCTCTTAGCAGATAGTGCACTGTGTGTGCCGTGCGCGCACACACACACACACACACACACACACAGGGGATTGAACCCAGGGGCATTCTACCTCTAAGCTGTACCCCCAGCCCTATTTTATTTTTTATTTTGAAACATAGTTGCTATGGGTTTTGCTAAGTTGCTAAGGCTGGCCTTGAACCTGTGATTCTCCTTTCTCAGCCTCCTAAGTACTGGGATTACAGGTGTGCACCACTGAGCCCAGGGGATGGACTGTTTTTTAAGAGTGGAAGAAACTTGATAATGTCCATGGACGGAAACAGTGGAGCCAAGAGGGGAAAAGAATGAGGTAAGGCAGAGGGAACACTCAGTGGAGTGTGGATTGAGAAGAGCGGGAGGAGGGAGAATCTAGACCAAAAGTGGGAGGCTGGATGGACCAGGAGGAGGAATTGTCCAGCCTTCATACATAGTGTTATAGTTAGATATAGATAGAATGTCCCCTGAAGAGCTTATTTATTGGTGTTTGGAGTTGATGTCATTGTCATGAGCGCTGTAATCTCATCAGTAGATAAATTCATTGTAATGGATTCACTGGGTGGTAACCTAGGCAGGTGGGGTGTGGCAGGAGAAGGCATGTCCCTGGGGGTGTGGCCTTAGGGATTGTGCTTGTGTCTTTGAATCCCTTTGCTTCCTGGATCTCTCTGCTTCTAGCCTCTATGATATGAGGAGATCCATAGATCCTGGCCTCACATGAACTGAACCCAGAATCTCCAGGAAACTATGAGCAAATAAATCTTCCTTCCTCTAAGTTGTGTGGTTGGGTCTTTTGGATTATAGCAGTGGGGATGTTGACTAAGACACATGGAGTGGAGAGGATGAGGGTTGGGGTCATCTGGATGAGATCTTAGGGTAGGCTAGGGACCAGGCAGGAAGCTCAAGCAGCTTATCTTTGATGGCGTGAGTCTCCTCCAGGAGGTAGCAAGGTTGTTTGCCAAGCGAGGAAGGTGGGGGTCAGATGGGATGGTAGATAAAGGGGACGACTGGGAGCAGTCCCTTCGGGGAATGGAGGTATTGTAGACTAGAGATTTTAAGTGTTTTGAGCTCAGACACTTGGACAAAGATGATCGTGTTGACAGAAATGGGAGCTGTTGTTTTGTGGGAAATGCTGGGGATGTTTTGAGCCTGTTAAGTTCAGGGCAGTGGCAGGAAAACCATGTAAACAAGTCCTGTGGGTGTTGAGAATACATCAAGGGTATGTGGCTGCTAAAAGGCAGCGTCCTGTCCAGACTCCAGCCTCTGCTACAGAGCTGTTGAGCCCAGCTGCTGGACGGAATGTTGTGTTTAGTCCCCAGACAGAGGAGATGGTGAGACCAACTCGATGTGCAATAAGATGCCATGGGAGAGTCTCTACACACCTAGTGACATGGGCTTAGAGATGTTGGCATTATTATTAGATTCTTTTGTGTGTGGGGGGGGGTACTTGGGATTGAACCCAGGGACATTCTGCTTTTGAGCTACACCCCCAGTCTTACTTTATTTTGAAACAAGATCTCACTAAGTTGCAGAGGGCCTAATGAACCTGCAATCCTCCAGTCTCAGCCTCCCAAGTACTGGGATTACAGGAGCCACCATGCCTAGCTAGATTTTTCCCTTCCTTCCTTCCTTCCTTCCTTCCTTCCTTCCTTCCTTCCTTCCTTCCTTCCTTCCATGTTCTAGCAGCAACCTTTTTTTAAGGGATTTTTAAAGTTTTTTTATACTTTTACGGGTGCATTATTACATCATAGTGAAGTTCAAAGTAATACACACATATATGCACAGGGCTTGGTAATCATTGGATTTTTTTTTGTGGTACTGGGGATTGAACCCAGGCGCATTCTACCTCCGAGCTACACCACCAGCCCTATTTTATTATTCTTTATTTTGAAACAGGGTCTCACTAAATTGCGGAGGCCTCACTAAGTAGATGAGGTTGGCCGCGAACCCGGATCCTCCAGTCTTAGTCTCCCAAGTCCTGGGATGACAAGTGTCACCACCACGCCCAGCTGGTCATTGGATTCTTGATGCCATGTTAGTTGAAAAGTTCATGTGGGGAAAGGAGCTGGGCAAGAAGTCTTCTGGAAGTTTCTCCACATGTTGTCTCTGTTGACCTAGCCGGCTCCGAGGGCAGGCTGCTGTGCTCGGGGGAGAAGAGGCTTCCCTGGATTTCAGGCTTTCCTCAGTCCAGACCTTCTTCCCAGATGCTTCCCTGCTGACACACAAAGCAACTGTATCTTCTAGATCACTCAGAAGATAAATGAAGTTTTTTTTTAGAATCTAAATTAAGATATTTTACTACAATATTTGAGGAGAAAGGCTGCAGATTCTTGGAAATAGGCCTTTAATGGTTTAGGAGAAAAACAACAGCATGGACCAAAAAATAAAAAAGCTAACACTCTACCCCAACTCCATGGCTTTCTCTCTGTCCCCCCCCCCCTGCCAGTACTAGGGATTGAATCCAGGAGCATTCTACCTCTGAGCTACACCCCGGCCCTAATTTATTTTTTATTTTGAAACAGGATCTCACTAAGTTGCTGAGGGTCTTGCTAAATTGCTGAGGCTGGCCACGAACCTGGGATCCTCCTGTCTTAGTCTCTCATGCCTGGGATTACAGGCATGCACCACCACATCCGGCTCTGCCCCATCTTTGTCTGCTAATGCTTCTATTGTACTTCATAACGTCTCTTAGTAGGTAAATCTGAGTTAAGTGTGAAGGACCTAGAGCTTCTATATGCACACTTACACTAGAATAGGTCCCTCTTTCCTTCACTAGCTACCCTTTAATGTTCCTGGTCTTTGTCCATCCACCTGTCAGTCCAGGACTGACTTTTAGCAAGTAGGGCCATGTGGGTTATTAAGATTCCTAAAAGTCAGGTGTGGTGGTGTAAGCCTGTAATCACAGTACTTGGGAGACTGAGACAGGAAGATCAAAGGTTTAAGGCCAGCCTCAGCAACTTAGTGAGAATCTCAGTAACTTAGCAAGACCCTATTTCAAAAATAAAAAATAAAATAGGGCTGGGGGTGTAGATCAGATATTAGAATGCACCTGGGTTGAATCCCCAGTCACCCCTTTCCCAAAACAAAACAGATTCCTATATACTTTCCTATCAGATGACAGATGGCTGCTTCCTGGAGTTCCTAGCACCCTCCACCCCTGGGGCTGCCTCAGTCCTTCCCGTAGGAGGCCCAGCCTCCCCACAGTCCAGCAGACAGAGGATGCATGCCGGGCCAGCAGGTGCCTCCTCCTCCTCCCCGCTCCAGCACTACCATTGGCATCAGTTCTGATGGGTCATAATGTGCCCTATCAGTTAAGGAGTTTCAATGACATCTCTGCCTCCATCTATTTTTCCACCCGACTACACGTCAAGCGCCTGCTGTGTGTCAGACACTGGACCAGGGGCTGGGGACACAGTGGCGAACAAGGAAGGCAAGACCCCTGGCCTTGTGGAACTCGTGGTCTGGAGCTGGGGCTCTCGGTCTCATCCCTGTTGACATCTGGGGCCCTGATAATTCTTTTTTGGGGGGTACAGGGCTGTCCTGGGCACTGTAAGATGTTCAGTAGTATCCTTGGCCTGTCCCCACTAGATCCAGCAGTATATCCCATGCTGTGACAACCAAAATATATTCAGACATTGCCACCTGTCTCCTTGGGGAGTGAAGTCATTCCCCCACCATTGAGACGATAAAGTTATTATCAAACACACGATCACAAAAATTAAAATACAATTGCAAAGTATAAAGATGGTCTAAAGAAACAGCAGGGCGCCCCGATCGAGAACGAAGGGAGACTCCAGGTTGGATCATGAAGCAGGAGCCATGAATGAAGCAGCACTTAGACAGAGGCCTGGGGCGGGAAAGAGCCAGACTCTTGAGGAACAAGGACCCAACATTCCTGGTGGGAGAAGGTCCCACGGTGGGAAAGGGCTTCAGCTGTTTGAAGAACATAAAGAAGGCTCAGTAGAACCAGGCATGGTGGTGCACACCTGTAATCCCAGTACTTGGGAGGCTGAGGCAGGAGGATCACAGTTTTGAGGACAGCCTCAGCAATTTAGCGAGACCCTCAGCAACTTAGTGAGATCCTGTTTCAAAATAAAAAATAAAATAGGCTCTGGGATGTAAAATGCCCCTGGGCTCAATCCTTAGTACTCCCCCCCCAAAAAAAATAAATAAAAGCTCAATGGCTGGTGCTTAGGGATTGAAGGGAAAAGTGGTACAAAATGATACCGGGGCCAAACGATGTAGGGCTCTATAAAACATGGTGTTCTAAGAGTAATCCAGACGTTGGCACGGTCTTTAAAATAGGAATGCGGTAGGTAGGACGTGGTGGCGCACGCTTGTAATCCCAGTACTTTGGGAGGCGGAGACCGGAGGATCCGGGTTCACAGCCAGCCTCAGCTCTCTCTCTCTCTCTCTCTTTCTCTCTCTCTCTCTCTACCTAGTGAGGCCCTCCGCAACTTCGTGAGACCCGGTTTCAAAATAAAGTATAAAAAAATAGGGCCGGGGGCGTAGCGCGGAGGTAGAACGCCCCTGTGTTCAATCCCTGGTACCACAAAAAAAAAA
>PVJS01063925.1:0-10362 GCA_004027185.1 Glis glis | reverse complement strand
GAAGCTGAGACAGGAGGATCACAGGTTTGTGGCCAGCCTCAGCTACTTAGTGAGGCCCTCCGCAACTTAGTGAGACCCTGTTTCAAAATAAAGAATAAAAAAAAATAGGGCTGGGGGTGTAGCTCGGAAGTAGAATGCCCCTGGGTTCCATCCCCAGTAACACACACGCACACACAAATTCACCAGCCATGGGATTCCTCTGCTGTGCTCTATCCACACCTTCTTAATCTATTGAGGTAGAGTTCACATAACAGAAGCCCAGCTGTTTGAAAGTGAACCACTCAGTGGCATTTAACACATTCTCCATGTACTGCAGCCACCACCAAAAGCATTTGCATCACCCCAGAAGGAAACTCAGTCCCTATTCAATAGTCAGACCAGGAGCTATTTGAAAAGTCAATCCTCAGCCAGGCGTGGTGGTGCACGCCTGTAATCCTAGTACTTAGGAGGCTGAGACTAGAAGATCGTAGGTTTGAGGTCAGTCTCAGCAATTTAGGGAGACTGTCAGCAACCTAGTGAGACCCTGTTTCAAAACAAAAAATAAGACTCAATCACTATCCGGAGCATGAAAGGGAGGGAAGGGGGAGGGAATAGGGTGGGATTGAAGGGAGGGCTAAATGTGCAATGTGTGCATGTATGATGTTCATACCCTGACATATATCAAAATGTATAATTACAATGCACCAATAAATGAACATAAAAAATAACCAAAATGTACAAAAAGGGAAAGAAAAAAAAACAAAAAATAAAAAAGGCTGGGTGTTTAGCTTGGAGGTAGAATGCTCCTGGGTTCAATCCCCTGTACCAAAAAAAAAAAAAAAAAGTCCTCAGTGTACAGTTCTGGCCCTTGGATCAGTGTCTACTCCATCTAGTAGGGACTCAACTAATATGTGACAGAAGATGGGAAAGGAAGAGGGAGACAGGAAAAGACATTGATTACATCCAGATAGCAGACTATTTCCACCTCTGCTCCCCCCATACTGGGGATTGAACCCAGGGGCGCTCTACTACTGAGCTGCATCCCTGCCCCACCCCCACTTTTTTCTCAGGCAGGTCTTGCTTCAAGGCCCAGGCTGGCCTCAAACTTGCAGTCCTCCTGCCTCAGCCTAAGCTTGGGTTACACTTCTGTGCCATTGCACCTGGTCATTTTCTTGTTTTTGTATTTGAGATGCAGGACAATGTCTTGGAGGATCAGGGACAGTGGAGGTGGGACATTTGCTCCTCCACTGTCTACTTGTGTGGTCTCAGGCAAGTTAATGTCTCTGAGCCTCACTTCCTTGGCCCTACAGGGAACTAACAACACCTACCTTGCTGGGTGCCTGGGAGGGCTCCAGAGAAGGTGTGAAGGGACTTAGTCCACAGCATGTGCTTAAAAGTGGTGGCACATACCTGTGATCCCAGTACTTGGAAGGCTGAGACAGGAGGATCACAGGTTTGAGGCCAGTCTCAACAACTCAGTAAGGCCCTCAGCAATTTAGTGAGGATCTGTTTCAAAATTAAAAAAAAAAAAAAGTAAAAAGGTCTGGGGATATAGCTCTGAGGTGAAATGCCCCTGGGTTCAATCCCCAGTACCAAAAAAAAAAAAAAAAAGTGGCTAAGGTAGTACTGTTGTACTTAGTAATGATGAAGATGGTGATAGTGATGTTGGGGGTGGGGGTGGGGTGGAATCAAGCTTCCTTTGTGTTCTAAATCCAGGAAAGAAAAGGGAGAGAAAAGGGTGCAGGATGGAAAGGGACAAGAAGGAGACATCTGGAGGAATTTGCCTCTGTTCAGAAGAAGCTAGAGGACCAAAGCCTTTTCAGAAATCGGGACACGCTCTCGCCCTGCTTCACCGGCTCCGGTGGGGTGTCTCCCCAGGAAGGTCCAGAAGGCCTCCTCTCTCTCCTTTCAACTTGGCAGCATGGATGTTTGAAGGGCTGTGACTAAGCTCCCAGCCAGCTGACCCGGAGCCTTCTGACAGCGAACAGGCGCCGAGAAGAGAATGTGCCCAGGGCGTCGCATTGATGTGGCCCAGTCGCCAGAATGTGATTTTTGTTTGCTTGTTTTCCAACTCCTCTTTATACACAGAAAAATGCCTCCTGCTTAAGGGTGTGTCCCTTTTTTCTTCTTTTAGAAGACAGTTCTTCAGTTCCCAGATGGAATTTGGGATTAATTCTCCTTGGAAGGAAGCCACCTTGGCTACTCTGGGATGGGGGAGCCTTTCCTTCCTTTGGGCATCGTTAGACTCTCCTTGCCGGGCGTGGTGGCATATGCTTGTAATCCCAGTACTTGGGAGGCTGAGACAGAAGGATCACAGGTTCGCGGCTAGCCTCAGCAACTTAGTGAGGCCCTCTGCAACTTAGTGAGACCCTATTTCAAAATAAAAGAATAAAATAGGGCTGGAGGTGTAGCCCGGAGATAGAATGCCCCTAGGTTCTATCCCCAGTACCACAAAAGGAAAGAAAGAAAGACTCTCCTTGGATCTCAGGTTCTAGGACAGCCTCAGCAAGTAGTGATGAGACTCTCATCAACCTAGCAAGACCCTGTTTTATTTTATTTTATTTTATTTTATTTTATTTTATTTTATTTTATTTTATTTTATTTTATTTTATTGTGGCACTTGGGATTGAACCTAGGGGTATTCTACCTCCGAGCTACACTCCAGCCCTATTTTTTATTCTTTATTTTGAAACAGGGTCTCGCTAAGTTGCAGAGGGTCTCACTAAATGGCTGAGGCTGGCTGCAAACCTGAGATTCTCCTGTCTCAGCCTCCCAAGTACTGGGATTATAAACATGCATCACCATGCCCGGTTTCCCCACTGCTGTTTTAAAAAGGCATGACTGCCGGGCGTGGCGCACGCTTGTAATCCCAGTACTTGGGAGGCTGAGACGGGATTGCAGGTTCACGGCCAGCCTCAGCAACCTCATGAGGCCCTCTGCAACTTAGTGAGACCCTGTTTCAAAATAAAGAATAAAAAATAGGGCTGGGGGTGGAGCTCAGAGGTAGAATGCCCCTGGGTTCAAACCCCAGTACTGCCAAAAAAATTTTAAAAAAGGCATGACTGCATTTTGTTTTTGGGTTAAAAGTTCCCTAGCTCTCTTCTGTCCCTTTCTAGTCAGCACCACCCCCCGGTGTGCAGTTGGGGTCCTCCTGGGAGCAGTTAGAAATGCAGGGGGTTCTTTGGGGAATGCATACCAGGGTAATCTTCAGAATGCAGGTATGAAGGAATGGCTTTGCTGCTATGTGACTCTGAGGAGGTCTCAACGGGCTTGACGGCAGCCCCGCAGCAAAGGCTACCTGTGAGAGGAACCCCAAGATGCCCTTGCCCTTTCCCCAGTGTCCCCCTAACCATGACATCACATGTATCTACAGTAAAATGTCAAAAACAGGAAGCTGACACTGGCGTATGGTGTGTGCAGTTCTATGTCATCATGTCACATGTGGAGACTCTTGCATCCCCCACTACAGTAGGGATACAGAAGTGTCCCACCACTACGAAGGTCTCCCTCCTGCTACCCCCCTTGGTAGTCACACCCACTGTCCTTCCCACAAAACATCCCAACCCCTGGGCCACTGCAAATCTGTCTTCCCTTTTTATAATTCTGTCGACTTGAGAATTACATAAGTGGGATCCTACTGTAGGCAGCTTTTTGAGATTGGTGGGTATATCAATAGTAGGTTCAAAGCTGGGTGCAGTGGTGCATGCCTGTAATCCCAGTATTTAGGAATCGAAGACAGAGGATCGCAGGTTCAAGGACAGCCTCAGCAATTTAGCAAGACTCTCAGCAACCTAGTGAGACCCTGTTTCAAAATAAAAAATAAAATAGGTTAGGGGTGTAGCTTGGAGGTAGAATGCCCCTGGGTTTAATCCCCAGTAAAACACACACACACACACACACACACACACACACACACACACACAATTAAGCTGGACATGGTGGTGCACACCTGTAATCTCAGTACTTGGGAAGCTGAGACAGGAGGATCGCAGGTCTCCAGCCAGCCTCAGCAATTTAGCAAGGCTTTCTCAACTTAATGAGACCCTGCTTCAAAATAAAACATAAAATAGGGCTGGGGGGTGTAGCTCAGGGCAGAATGTTCCTGGGTTCAATTTCCAGTACCACAAAAATCAACAAATAATTAATTAATAAGATAAAAATAAAATAAAAAATATAAAAGGACTGCCAGGCGTGGTTGTGCACGCCTGTAATTCTAGTACTTGGGAGGCTGAGACAGGAGGTGTGAGGCCAGCCTCAGCAACTTAGCAAGGCCCCCAGCAATTTAGTGAGACCCTGTTTCAAAATATAAAATAAAATAAAAGTAGAGGTAGGGGTGTAGCTCAGAGGTACAATGCTCCTGGGTTCAATCCCCAATACCACCAAAAACAAAACAAACGAACAACCAAAAAAAGAAAGGAAGAAAGAAAGAATGAAAGAAAGTCTCTTTAGGTGGCTGAGAGTCTCTCTACTTGCTGAGACTATCCTCAAATCTGTGATCCTTCTGTCTCAGCCTCCCAAATACTGGGATTATAGGCTTGTGCCACCACACTCGGTTTTATCTTTTAAGACAGGGTCTTGCTGAATTGCTGAGGCTGACCTCAAACTTGTGATGCTCCTGCCTCAGCCTCTGAGTTGCTGGGATTAGATATATGCACCACCACGCCCAGCACAGCATCCAGTTCTTTTATCTCTCTCTCTCTCTCTCTCTCTTTTTTTTTTTGGTGGTACTGGGGATTGAACCCAGGGAGTTCTACCTCTGAGCTACACCCCTGACTTTTTAAATTTAACTTAATTTATTTATTTATTTTATTTATTTATTTATTTATTTATTTTTTTGCAGTACTGGGGATCGAACCCATGGGCATTCTACCTCCTAGCTACACCCCCAGCCCTATTTTTTTTTTTTTTTTTGCGGTACCGGGGATTGAACCCAGGGGCATTCTACCTCTGTGCTACTATCTTTTATACTTTATTTTGAAACTGGGTCTCACGAAGTTGCAGAGGGCCTCACTAAGTAGAGAGAGAGAGAGAGAGAGAGACAGAGAGAGACAGAGAGAGAGAGAGAGACAAGAGAGCTGAGGCTGTCCGTGAACCCGGATCCTCCGGTCTCCGCCTCCCAAAGTACTGGGATTACAAGCGTGCGCCACCACGCCCGGCGTCCTATTTTTTATTCTTTATTTTGAAACAGGGTCTCACTAAGTTGTGGAGGGCTTCACTAAGTAGCTGAGGTTGGCCACGAACCTGTGATCCTCCTGTCTCAGCCTCTCAAGTACTGGGATTACAAGTGTGCACCACCACACCCAGCTCATTTTTATTTTTTATATTGAGACAGGGTCTTGCTATGTTGCCCAGGCTGGCCTCAAATTTGTGATTCTTCTACCTCAGCCTTCTGAGTAGCTGGGATTACAAATGTGTGCCACCATGCCTAGTTTTTTGTTCTTTAAAAAAGAGAAATATGTGCCACCACACATTTACAAATTTGGGATTACTAATGTGTGGCACCACACCCAGTTTATTTTTTTATTTTTTACTTTTATTTTATTTATTTTTGGTGCTGGGGATTGAACCTAGGAACATTCTACCTCCAAGCAATACCCCCAGATCGATTTTATTTTTTTTTTTTGGAAACAGGGTATTGCTAAATTGCTGAGGCTGGCTTTGAACCTGTGATCCTTTTGTTTCAGCCTCCCAAGTACTGGGATTACAGGTGTGTGCCCCCACACTCAGTTTTTTTTTAATAGGATCTTGCTAAATTGCTGAGGCTGGCCTCAAACCTGCAAACCTCCTGCCTCAGCCTTCCAAATCCTGGGATTACAGGTGTGCACCATTGTGCCCAGAAGCACCAGTTCTGCAGTGGACTGATGAGTATGAACTGTTGGACACTTTGTAAGTGGAGGGCACAGGAGCAAGGTGCGGTGGATTCCAGAAGGTGGGCTTGGAGGGAAAAAGCAACTGGAAGATGGCAGTGAGGGTGGGGAGCCTGCACTGAAATCTACTTTTGCCGCCATCTGTCAGCTTGGCTGACAGATGATCTGACTTGTGAATGACCAGGTGGGGCAAGTTTCTACATCTGTGCATAACTGACAAGCATTCATTTAGTGCTTACTGTGTGCTATGCACTGTATGCGAACCATAGCGTCTAGTTCCTATAGTGACCTTATGGATTAGAGTTTGTTGTTAGTCCTAATTCACAGAAATTTCACAGAAACCCTGGCATAGAGAGGTGAAGCAATTTGCCCAAGGTTACACAGTCAAGAAATAGAAGTGCTGAGGCTGTCTGACTCTATAGCCTGGGTTATTAGGAACCAGTGGTGGTGCTTTGTGCTACATCGTGGCTGGGACCCAAAGGCGATGAGTGGCCATTTTGTGCCACTTTACAAAGGCAGTGAATGACCAGAATTCGTGGCTGGCTCTGCCATCCTATAAGTTAAACTGGAGAATCACATTGGCTTGGGTGCAGTTGAGCCCTCTGAGTCACAGTGCCCTGTGACCAGTGTCCTGTCACTTACTTCCTGCCTAGGAGCACGCTTTCCACACAGAGGACCATAATAGTAGACAGCTGTTTTATGTCCTGATGTTTGTCATTTTACCCTTCTTCTTTTTAATTGCCTGAGAGACAGTACACTTTACACCCCAGGATAGATTCTCTTGATGAGTTTAAGCTGTACGCTGCAGACTCTGACCAACTACTTTTTTTTCTGACCAACTTAATTTTTGAAATTAATTTTTTTTGTTTTTAGTAGGTCAGGGACAAACTATAAAAATGAAGAACTAGACAAAAATAATACAGCTTTTTATTACTGTAGAAGACAACTTGCATACAATACTTTTTTTTTGTGGTACTGGGGAATGAACCCAGGGGGATTCTACTTCTGGGCTACACCCCCAGCCCTATTTTATTATTATTTTTTTAAATTTTGAAACAGAGTCTCGCTAGGTTGCTGAGGCTGACCCTGAACCTGCGATCCTTCTGTCTCAGCCTCCCAAGTACTGGGATTACAATCGTGCGCCACCACGTCCGTCTCATACAATAACTCCTAATAGCAGTGCTGCCTTGAGTGGGTATAATGCCTTTTCTCCAAGGGCAAATAGTCAAAATAGGGGCTTTTTTGGCCGGGCGTGGTGGCGCACACTTGTAATTCCAGTACTTTGGGAGGCGGAGACCGGAGGATCCGGGTCCGCGGCCAGCCTCAGCTCTCTCTCTCTCTCTCTCCCTGTCTCTCTCTCTCTATACCTAGTAAGGCCCTCCACAACTTCGTGAGACCCGGTTTCAAAATAAAGTATAGAAAAATAGGGCCGGGGGTGTAGCGCGGAGGTAGAACGCCCCTGGGTTCAATCCCCAGTACTGCAAAAAAAAAAAGGGGGGCTTTTTTTTTTTTTTACATGTTTACCATGAAAGAGAAATTTGCCTGCTTTTATTCTTGTAAAATGCAAGTTAAGAATCAGTCTAAAAGGAATCCAGCTGCCCTTGGCAACATGAAGCCAAGGAACTGGTGTCAATTGTGCGGATTCCAGGGGGGAAGCAAGACCAAGGTGAACAGCCCTGAACGATTGAAAAGAGAGACAGAAAGGGATGTCTGGGCTTTTGAAAATTTAATGAGGATGTGACTTGACACGTGGACCCCGTTGTTTGCCTGGGCTGAGTGGAGCATGTTAATCTGTTCAAGATCATCTCCATTCCTCAATGAAATTAGATTTTGGAAAACATTCCTTTCGTGACCATGAGCCGACAGAGAGCTGGCCATGGTGTGTGCGTTCCCCGGACTGGACCAGACCTCCAAGCAGATGTAATGGATTAGTCGAGGTCCCCATCTGCTGACAGTCACCACTGCGTCTGTATTTTTTGACCGTTATCAGAGCTGACGGGAACTGGTCTGTGCAGGGTCTGAGGACACAGCTTAGGCAGTGCGTGGGCGGCCTCTTTCTGTCCCAGCAAAAAGAGACCAGCCCTGGTAGAGCTATGGCTTTCGTGCTCCTTAGCACTGGGAGAGGACACTTCTGTTTGATGTCATAGGCTTCCACATGCAGGATGGGGATGAATGTATGAAGCTGTTCTGACCTTTCTGGGATATGCACATTTTTGACTTTGTAAACTATTTCTGTAGTGATCAAAAGGCTGATAAATGGCCAGGCATGGTGACACATGCCTGTAATCCCAGTGACTCAGAAGGCTGAGACAGGAGGATGACAAGTTTGAGGCCAGCCTGGGCAACTTAGTGAGACCCTGTCTCAAATAAAAAGAACTGGGAATGTAGCCCAGTAGCATTGCATCCCTGGGTTCAATAACCAGTACCGCAAAAAAAAAAAAGAGGCTGATAAATGGGTTTTAACATGTTTTCAGAGTGTCTCCCACTTTTCATGGCCCTGTTTATCTAGCAAATACTATAGTTTTCTCCCTCTTTCATATAGCCACACCCTACAGTGGACAGTGGGGACAGAATACAGATTACACTCTCCATCCTGAAGGAGTTTCAGGCTGCAAAGACAGTATGTCTATGAATGGGATAGGACATCACAATTACAAATTAAATAAGCTGGGTGTGGTGGCGCACGCCTGTAATCCCAATTGGGAGGCTGAGACAGGAGGATTGCTGGTTTGAGGCCAGCCTCAGCAACTCAGTGAGGCCCTTAGCAACTCAGTGAGACTCTGTTTCAAAATAAAACATAAAATAGGGCTGAAGGTGTAGCTCAGAGGTAGAACCTCCCTGGGTTTAGTCCTCAGTACCATACACACACACAATTACAATTAAATAGTTATTTGTATAATTACTTGCTTAGTGGTTATATTCCTTCTGGGCCATCAGTCCCATGAAGACAAGGACTGAACCCATTTTTTTTTTCTGCGGTACCGGGGATTGAATGCAGGGGCGTTCTACCTCCGCGCTACGCCCCCGGCCCTATTTTTTTATGCTTTATTTTGAAACCGGGTCTCACGAAGTTGTGGAGGGCCTCACTAAGGAGAGAGAGAGAGAGAGAGAGAGCGAGAGCTGAGGCTGGCCGCGAACCCAGATCCTCTGGTCTCCGCCTCCCAAAGTACTGGGATTACAAGCGTGCGCCACCACGCCCGGCTTGAACCCATTTTTTTAATCATTGTATTCCCAACACCTACAACAGAGCCTGGACTACAGGAGGTGCCAAAATCTTTATTGCTTGATCGAGTGAGTGCAACAATGTAATAATTGGGTTTAATACTAATATTATCTTGGGGCAATGTCTGTTGCATGAATTGCTTTCCTTAAAAATTCGCTTCTACAATTTTCAACATTTGAAAAACCACTCATAATCTAGACATAACTGAGTGTCTGTTGTAGTGGATAGCTAAGATACTTAATGCACCTATATGTAGGGGGCAGCTTTAATATAAGGAATATAAGGAGATAACTGCTATCTTGGTAGGACTTGAGAAATACCAGAAAGCACCTCTTTTCAGAAAAATCGAATTTTCTCATTAGATGTTAATTTCTTTGAGTTGTAAAGGTTTTAAAGCCTTCCTATTTTCTCTAATAAAGTGCAGAAATGACCCCCTAAGCCTTTATTTTCTCAATGCTTTTCCCCCACTACTGGGGATTGGACCCACGGACGCTTTACCACTGAACACATCCCTAATCCCTTAAATTTTTCCTTTTAAAATTTGGGATAGCCGGATTTGGTGGTGCATACTTGTAATCCCAGTACTTGGGAGGCTGAGACTGGAGGATCCGGGTTCACGGCCAGCCTCATCTACTTAGTGAGGCCCTCCACAACTTAGTGAGACCCTGTTTCAGAATAAAGAATAAAAAAAATAGGGCTGGGGGTGTAGCTCAGAGGTAGAATGCTCCTGGGTTCAATCCCCAGTACCGCAAAAAAAAAAAAAAAAAAAAAAATTGGGATAGAGTCTTGCTAAGTTGCCTAGGCTGGCCTCAAAGTTGTCATCCTCTTGCCTCAGCCTCCCTAAGTAGCTGGGATTGTAGGTGTGGGCCACTGTGCCCAGTTTCTCCTAACATTTTTGTAGGTTTTGTTGAAATGGGGGCTCAAGCTAACCTACAGGGATAATATATTCTGATTTCAAATAACTGGGCTGTGCTATATTCTAGTGGAAAATAGATTAGATGGAAATCAGAGAAGTAATTTTCAGATTCAAACTCTGAGAGAAGCATCTACAGATCACACTCTTAAGAAACCTGAAGGCCGGGCGTGGTTGGCGCATGCTTGTAATCCCAGTACTTTGGGAGGCGGAGACCGGAGGATTCTGGTTCGCGGCCACCCTCAGCTCTGTCTCTGTCTCTGTCTCTGTCTTTCTCTCTCTCTCTACCTAGTGAGGCTCTCCGCAACTTCGTGAGACCCGGTTTCAAAATAAAGTCTAAAAAAATAGGGCCAGGGGTGTAGCACGGAGGTAGAACGCCC
>PVJS01063924.1:0-10368 GCA_004027185.1 Glis glis | reverse complement strand
GGGGATTGAACCCAGGGGCATTCTACCTCCGCGCTACACCCCCGGCCCTATTTTTTATACTTTATTTTGAAACCGGTTCTCACGAAGTTGTGGAGGGCCTTGCTAAGTAGAGAGAGAGAGAGAAAGAGAGACAGGGAGAGAGAGAGAGATGAGGCTGGCCGCGAACCCGGATCCTCCGGTCTCTGCCTCCCAAAGTACTGGGATTACAAGCATGTGCCACCACGCCCGGCCATCCTGTGCTTTTCTTAACTCACTTTGTTGTAGGATTTTGCAGGGGTAATTTCTTCGCAATTTTCTACATAAATAATCGTGTCTTCTACAAATCTGGATCGTTTATTTCTTCCTTCTGCCTTGTGTAACTTTTAATTCCTTTTCTTGCCTTATTGCATTTGCTAAATCTTCCAGCATTATGTTGAATAAGAGTACTAAGAGTGAATATCCTTGGTTTGTTCTTTGTTTGGGAAGGAAAATGTTCAGTCTTTCAACATTAACTATAATGTTAACTTCAAGTTTATGTAGATCCTTTTTATCAATTTGAGGAAACTCTCCATTATTACTAGTTTGCTTAAAGTTTTTTTGAAAATCACAAATGGGTGCTAGATTTAGTCAAATGCTTTTCTGCTCTGATTAGTACAGTCTTGTGATTTTTCTTCTTTAGCCTGCTCATATGGTAGACTACATTGGCTGATTTTTGAATATTGAACCAGTCTTACAGTCCCTGGGATAAATTCCACCTGTTCCATTGTGCATAATTCTTTTCATGAATTGCTGAATTCTACTTGCTAATGTTTTGTTAAAGACTTTTGCATCTATATTCATGGGGAATATTGGTCTCTAGTTTTCTTTCTTGAACTATCTTTGCCTGGTTTTGGCATAAGAGCAATACTTGCCTCATAAAATGAATGAGGAAGGGGTCCCTCATCTATTTTCTGGAAGAGATTGTGTAAAGTTGGTGCTAATTTTTCTTTATGTTTTAAAATTCCCCAGTGAAACTATTTATGTCAGAACATTTCTGTTTTGAGAGTGCTTAAGATTATTAATTCAATTTCTTTAATAGTTGTAGGATTATCCAAAGTATTTCATGTTGGGTGAGTTGTGGAGGTTTGTGTTTTCCCCAACAGTAGTCCATTTAAATTGTCAAATTTATATATGTACAGCAATTCATAGTATTCCTTTTTTCATTTTGATATATTCAGGTCTGTAATGTTCAATCCTGATATTGGTCATTTTTCTTCTTTTTTTTCCATTTTCAATCTTGTCAGAGGTTTATGAATTGCATTGCTCTTTGAACAGAACCAGCTTTGTTTTGCTGGTTTTCTCTATTTTTATGTTTTCAATTGCTTGACTTCTGTCCTTTCATATTTCCTTCTTTCTGCTTGCTTTGGGTTATTTTCCTCTTTTTTGGGGGGAGGTTCTTGAGGTGAAAGCTTAGATTACTGATTTGAAGGCCGGGCGTGGTGGCGCACGCTTGTAATCCCAGTACTTTGGGAGGCGGAGACCGGAGGATCTGGGTTCGCGGCCAGCCTCAGTTCGCTCTCTCCCTGTCTCTCTCTCTCTCTCTCTTTAGTGAGGCCCTCCGCAACTTCGTGAGACCCGGTTTCAAAATAAAGCATAAAAGAAAATAGGGCCGGGGGCGTAGCGCGGAGATAGAATGCCCCTGCGTTCAATCCCTGGTACCGCAAAAAAAAAAAAAAAAAAAAAGTACTGATTTGAGTCTCTTCTTCTTTTCTAATATAAGCATTTTGTGCTATAAATTTCCTTCTCAGAGCTGCTTTGATTTGTACCACACATTTTGATATGCTTATTTTCATTTTTATTCAGTTCAATATATTTAAAAAATTTCTTTTGAGATTTCTTCTTTGATCCATGGGTTATTAAACATGTGTTGTTTAGTTCCAAATGTTTGGAGATTTTACTATTAAATTGTTATTAATTTCAAGTTTGATTCCATTGTGGTCAGGGAACACAATCTGTATTATTTCAAGTAATCTAAATTTGTTGCGGTTTATTTTATGTCCCAGGATGTGGTCTACTTTGGATTATGTTTCATGGGCAGTTGAAAAGAATGTACATTCTCTTGCTTTGGGTAGGTCCTTTTGGTTGATGGTTGTTTCAGTCAGTATTCTCATTGCTGTGACCCAAAATACATGATGACCACAACTTAGAGGAAGGAAGATTTATTTGCATACAGATTTGGAGATTTTCAATCCGTTTTAGACCAGCTGCCAAGCAGAAGCCAGGACTACAGGTCCTTAGGGCATGATGGCGGGAAGCTGAGAGAAGGAGAGATTTCATTATCAGCTTATGGTAGCCTAGGAGAGAGAAGAGCAGGAAACTGCAGTAGTCTGCTCAGGAAACACTGTCTATAATCATATCTCTAGGGACCCCTTCCCAGCAACCAAGTCCTGCCTCCACCATGGCTGCCTGTTTACTACGTGAGGCTTGGAGGATGCTCTAAATCCAAATCATAACAATGATGTCTTTGAGTCCTTTTTTTAATTTTGCTGATTTATCATCTGGTGATTCCATTAATTATTAAGAAAGGGGTTTTGAAGTTTAAAGTGTATTTGTTCATGTGTCTATTTTCTCTTTCAGTTTTGATTCACATATTTTGAAGCTCTCTTCTTCTTATTCTTCTTGTATTTAGGGTTGCTATGTCTTTTTGGTAGATTGACCTTATTACTATTAAGTAATATCCCATTCTGTCTCTAGTAATTTTCTTGGTTCTAAAGTCTACCTTATCTAATATCAATATAGCAACTCTTATTTTCTTTTGATTAATATTTGTATCTTTTACTTTCAACCTGACTATAATATATTTGAGGTGAGTTTTTTTTTTTTTTTTTTTTGGTGGTACCAGTGATTGAACCCAGGGGCATTCTACCTCTGGGCTACACCCCCAGCCCTATTTTTTATTCTTTATTTTGAAACAGGGTCTCACTAAGTTGCGGAGGGCCTCACTAAGTAGCTGAGGCTGGCCACAAACCGGTGATCCTCTGGTCTCAGCCTCCCAAGTACTGGGATTACAAGCATGCACCGCCATGCCCGGCTTGAGGTGAGTTTCTTATAGACAGCATGTAAGTGGATCATGTTATTTAATCATGTCTACCAATTTCTGTCCTTTAATTGGCATAATTAGACCATTTACATTCAATGTAACTACTGATATGTTAGGGATAAGTGTACCATTTTATTATTATTATTTCAGTTTGTTTTCTATAATTTTGGTTTGTTTCTCTGTATCTTTCCTTCTGTGGGTTACTTGCATATTTTTTAAGAATTCCATTTTGGTCAGGTGTGGTGGCACATGCCTGTAATTCCAGTACTTGAGGTGAAAGCTTAGATTACTGATTTGAGACTCTTCCTCTTTTCTAATATAAGCATTTAGTGCTATAAATTTCTTTCTCAGAGCTGATTTGAAACAGGAGGATCACAGATTTAAAGACAGTCTCATCAATGTAGCAAGAATTTCAGCAACCTAGCGAGATCCTGTTTCAAAACAAAAAATAGAAAGGGCTGGAGATATAACACACACACACACACACACACGCACACGCACACACACACGCACACACACACACAATAGAATTCCATTTTGTTTAATCAATAATACTTTGGGGTGTATCTCTTTGGCGAGGGTGGAAGTCTATACCACTCACTATGCTTTTGCTGTTGTGTGTGTGTGTGGTGGGGGGGGCACAGCTTTTTTTCTGTGGTGTTTGGCCGGAGTGCAGTGCTTATTATCAGGAAGTTTTCCGTCTTGCTAGGCTGCCCTTCCCTGGTCATTTGAGTAGGCAGAGCTGGCTTTTGCTGTTAATGTGCATTAGCGTGTCTGGGTTGCCAGCTTCTTCAGCTCCAAGTCTGGACTCTATGAGACACAGTGAAAACGCAGGGAACAGACCACGTACTATCCCTTGGATCCAGAGGTTCCTAGCTGGTCTGCTTTCTCCTCTTTATCTTTCAAAATATTCTTATGTTTCTTTTATATATGCTGTCCAGGTATTTTAGCTGTAATTAGCTGGAGGAATCAGGAATAATTCATCTACTCTATCTTTTTGGAAGCAGAAGTCCACATTTCAATTTTTTAATGGCACAAGTTATGTGTGTGTGTATATATATATATATATATATATATAATTCACATATATATGAATTATGTATATGGAAATATATTTATTTATATTTATATATATATATATATTTGTTGGTGGGTAGCTTATATAAAAGTCCAGGACAATAAAACATAGATGCAGAGCTGCCCTTATGGCATCTAGAGACATAAACATGAAGTCCCTTTTTCTTGTCCACCCCTTACTTCTGTGGCCTGCAAAGGGCTTTCTAAATACTCCCAGTCTCTTTAGTGAATAGTTTGAAAACCACTGTCTTAGAACTTCCTAATCAGCCTCACGCTGAGGGAGGCAGGGAGGAGAGGAAGACACTGTGACTAGTGTGGATTCTTTTCTCTCCATTAGGCCCCGAGCTCTGCCAGGACAAGGGTTACTCCTCTCTGCATCCCCAGTGCCCAATTCTGTGCCCAATGTGGGAAGGATCATTGTTTGTAGTTTAATGGATATATGAACTGGAAGATGCTTTCGGGCTCCAAGAGTCCCTGTCTATGTCTAACATGCACAAATGCTATTTTGGCAAGTATTAGTAACAATTGTTTGATGAACATTTGGCCAATCTGTTTGATGAACCGGTGTTTGAACCATTTCACCCAAAGGGTTTTGATCCCTAATTCTGTGTTAACCTACTAAATTTTCAGACAATTCCACAGGGTTTGAGTTTTGGATAGATCCTGCTATAGTTTGGATCTTAAATGTCCCCACAAAGACTCATGTGTTAAAGATTTTATTTCCAGAGTGGCACTGTTAGGTAGCTATAGAACCTTTAAGAGGTGGGACCTAGTGGGAGGTCTTTAGATCATTGGGGCGTGCCCTTGGAGGGGGTTGTGGGATTCTGGTCCCTCTCTTTTTTTCTCTTTTGCTCCTTGGCCATGAGGAAAGCAGTTTTGCTCCATACCGCCCCTGCCCCACCATTGTTATCAGCACCCTCTACACCCTTGCACACACACCAGAGGCCCAAAAGCAACAGAGCCAACAAATCATGGACTGAAACTTCCAGAACTGTGAGCCAAAATGAATCTTTTCTCTTTATAAGTTGATTGTCTTAGGCATTTGTTATAGCTATGGAAAGCTGACTAACACAGATCCTTTTTAATATTTTATCTCTACCTTGGATGACAATATAGGAAGCATTCTTCTCATTTGCAAATGTCTCAAATCTAGAAGTGAGTTATAAGCTGAACACTAACGGGTCCTGGGAATGCTTCAAGACTCTTTCTTGAGCCACAGTAATCATGGAATTGAGCAAGAAAAATGAGATGCCAGCTCCAGCTCCCTCATGGCAAAATCTGGATCCAAAATTATCTTGTAGAAATGAATCACTAACTAGGATATAGTCTTACCTCTAGGTTAAAAAAAGAAACTATCATAGAAAGATAGGGAGCTGAGCCGGGTGTGGTGGCGCACAATTGTAATCCCAGTACTTTGGGAGGCGGAGACCGGCCAGCCTCAGCTCTCTCTCTCTCTCTCTCTCTCTCTCCCTGTCTCTCCCTCTCTCTCTCTCTCTCTCTACTTAGTGAGGCCCTCCACAATTTCGTGAGACACGGTTTCAAAATAAAGTATAAAAAATAGGGCGGGTGGTGTAGCGCGGAGGTAGAATGCCCCTGGGTTCAATCCCCGGTACCACAAAAAAAAAAAAAAAGGAAAGATAGGGAGCTATCTGAGAATTTTTGTTGACCTAAGATTTAGTAAGAGCCACTAAATGATTTATCTTCTGAAAAATAATTCTTAGACTGACAGGGAAATAAGGAAATCAGAGAATAGGTGTGGTATAGAAGAGGTGCTAAGAAGGCATATATGGATGATTTGCATGCAGATAAGTAAACAAGAGAAAGAATGAACACTTGGGGCAAGTTATGATGTCTTTATGACTTCCTCATGATGAGCATGTGTGTATTGTTATTTGTTCCAAAAATGGCTGCAAAATGCCTCCCATTTCACATCCCATTCTGTGTCTGTGGCACTTCTTCTATTGAGGGTCTATATTTCTTTCTCCTTGAATAAGGGTGGGCTTGGGACTACAGCAGAAGTGAGTTATATGATTTTAAAGCCTGAATTCTAGAAGGCAATAGAGCTTCTCCGTGGCTTTCTTCAGACATACTTGCTTGGAGCACAGCCACCATGCTGTGAGGAAGCTCAGGCAGCCACACAGAGATGTAAGATATAGATGTTCCAGACAATTGTCCCAGCTGAAGCCTTAGCTGACACTCACCAGATACATAAGTGAACAAGACCTGAGATTATTCTAGTTCCTGGCTATGGAGTCACCTTCTTCTACCTTTCCCTAAAGGTGAGAGAGCTGTCTTCCAGTTGAGGGCCTGGACATTATGGATTAGGTACAACCCATCCTTACTGAGCTTCTTCCAAATTCCTGATTCACAGAATCTATAAACATAAAGAAATGGCTGTATTTTTATGCTACAAGAAATGGCTGTATTGGGGATGGTTTCTTACAAGTAATATTAATGGAAGCACTCTGTAAGGTAGGTACTATTATCCCTATGTAAATATCATTTAGGATAGATTTTGGCTACAAGTAATAGACACCTGATCAGAAGTGATTTAAACAATGGGCATCTATTTTTCTCAGGTAACACGCAGTCAGAAAAGCAGGAGGTTCCAGGGCGGTTTACAGCTCAACGGTGTCAACCTTGGGTCAGCTTTTGGGCTCTCTTCTCGTGGGGGCCTCGCTCGAGATCATCCATACGTAGGAAGGAAGATGCAAGGATTTATTCTCATGTATGTCTCTCGTATAATCTTTCCCAGTCAACCCTGCACATTTCTTAGATATTATAGGCCACGACTGAGTGCCATGCCTTACTTTAGCTATAAGGGAGATAAAAAATGTAACATCTGTTCTTTTTTAGTCTCTGCTAGGGGAGAGTGGCTTTGCTGGAAAGGAACTGGCTGCTACCATGATCTCCATATCTCTCATGGGAAAAATGAAACTCTTACAGAGTAAGTCATATTTTTTGAAGGTAGCCTGGTGTGATAGTTAATCTAATTTGTCAACTTGACTGGATCATGACACACAACTTGATCAAGATCATGTGACTTTGGGTGTCTCAATAAGACAATTGGTTTATGTAACAGCAGATTAAACAGAAAGTCCTGCCCTAAATGTAGGCAGCAGGGTTCTGATAGGTGCAGGACTTAGATAAAAGGAGAAAGCCGTGTAGAGGGATGCGCGACTCTTTCCGAAGAAAACACATCTGCTCTCGTCTGAGATCGTCGGCCTCCAACTTCGCCATTTCTCTGAAGAGCTTCTTGATCTTCTGCTCTCGTCTGAGATCTTTGGCCTCCAGCCCTTTGAACTGAAACTTCACCATCGTTTCTCCGAAGAGCTTCCTGATCTTCACATCTTGGACTGGGACTGAATTAGTGGTTGTTCCGATCCTAAGACTCCAGCTCTTAGACCACTCGACCAGCTACTGGTTCCTCTGACTCTCCACGTGCAGTCGGAACTTGGGACTACATTGCTTCAAACTGTAAGCTGATCTGATAAATCCCTTTTTCCATATACTCATTCTGTGAATTCTGTTAGTCTAGTGAACCCTGGCCAAGACACCTGGGCAGTCAATGGCAAATCTCAGCACTGTGGGTGAGAAGAGATGCAATGATTTCTTACAAGGTCAAGGTATTTCTATAGGTTCATTGAATAGAGGATCAACCATTTCCTTCTCCCATTCCTTCCCATGCTTGAAAATTGAGGAAGGTAGCAAACGGTCCTTGAAAGACTCAAACGTCTCGTTCCTAGGGGACTCGGATTTGTAAGGTCACGCGGACAAGAACTGATTGTTCATTTGGAGGAAACTGTGCTTGTCTGTGGTCCAAGGTACTCCTGCTGCCCTGTCAGACATTACTAATTGAAAATAGCAGTCTCTTCCACTGGGCCTGGTTCAAAGCTAAGAATTGTCTACACAGCATTTCAGGGGAGGGTGGCAAATTGTTTTCAGTGGAGTCAACACAAGAGATAAAATCGATCAGCTATCTCTGCTGGCACTCTGAGAGGATCGTGGGACGTGGCCAGCGGCTTAGGAAGCTGTTCTCAGAGTTCTCTGGTGATAAACTCTGACTTTCCAGAGCCCCGTCAGTCCTCGCAAAGCTGACGTTTCTGGCACAGGCAGTCAAGGATGGATGAAAGTGAAAAACCTTGGAGCTGCTCTTTGCCAGCTTTTAATCAACATGAGCATGACCTGGGAAATAAAACATCGTCCAGCTGCAAAGGACACCAAGCCCTTGAGGACAGCTGTGGCTAGCAGAGGTTCATCCTAATTTCAAGACTGATGTTTTGCTGAAATTGGATCATTCCTGCCTTTCTGTCATCCCGGGAAATGACCCTGATAACAAGGGTCCGGTTTTGAAATGCAAACTACGGAAGGGGCCTCAGCATAGTAATTATTGATAAAGAAGTTGCTGGGGCCATGGCTCCTTTTCTCTAGCAAAGTTTTAGTTATCGCCGGGCGTGGTGGCGCACGCTTGTAATCCCAGTACTTTGAGAGGCAGAGACCGGAGGATCTGGGTTCACGGACAGCCTCAGCTCTCTCTCTCTCCCTGTCTCTCTCTCTCTCTCTCTCTTTCTCTCTCTACCTAGTGAGGCCCTCCGCAACTTCATGAGACCCGGTTTCAAAATAAAGTATAAAAAAATGGGGCCGGGGGTGTAGGGCAGAGGTAGAACGCCCCTGGGTTCAATCCTGGTACTGCAAAAAAAAAAATTTTTTTTTAGTTATCTTCTTGGCAAGTCCTATGCAGACAGGATGGCATCTAGACTCCCTGGCCTGGCGTGTCAGGCCCAGGGTGAGCTTGTTGCAGAACTGTAGAGAGTTCCTGCTCCAAGGTCCACAGATGACCCACAGGCTTTTTAGAATAGCTGGTGCCCAAGGGTTCTTAGCACCAATTATATATATTCAGCTAGAAAAAAAAAACAATCAATGTCACTAGAAAGGGCAATGTAAACAACTGCAGTTTAGTCTTTCAGGCAGCCAGCCTTCTGGTGTCTTCTGCATTACTTCAGCTTCCGGGACTGCAGAGGATTGCAGCTCACTTAATCTTCTTCTGGAGAGCAAAGTCCAGACTGTGCAGACTGTCTGGAAGCTCATGGAGAATCCAGGGTGCAGGGATCCTTGCCCTGGCCCAGGTTCTCTCTGGATAACGGCTTCCACCTGCCAGCTTTGTCCCACACCCGAGCTGCTCCCAACTCTGCGTGTTTCCTTCTACCTTGCTTATTTGTTCTAGTAATACCTTTGGGCTCATTCATAGCACCTGGTACTTCTCTTCTTTGGAACTTTTTAGGTGTGGCTTCTGTTGCCTGTTGGGTGACTCTATCTGCACTTTCTCATTTAAGTTTTTGAGACTCTGATTATCCAAGTTTATCCCTATTTTGGTGGTAGTTTTAGTGACTAGATTGACTCATAAATTATTGGCATACATTGGATGCTCTTGGGTCAAGTGCTAAGGAAAAGGGGATCATGCCACAGAACATGGTCGACTAGGGCTGAGAGCACAGCGGGGTCCTGGGAAGGGCAAGTCCCTTAGGAGGACTCAAGGATGTGATATTATCAAGACTTACTTTTCCAGGATACTTGCAACGTGACATGCCCTGTGGGTAGAGATAAATTAAGGCAGCCCTGGATGTTAGGGAGCACAAAGTCTAGTGAGCATGGATACTAGATCAGAATTAAGAGAAAAAAACTTTTGTATGATTCTGGCAAATCAGTTGTTTTTAATCAAGACAATATAAAAGGGCTGAGCAGGAAATTGTCAGATGTGATTAGAGGTGAGTTGTTTATTGGAACCCAGAGTAGAAGCCTAAATATTAAGTTAAAAATCAAGTTGTGGAAAGTGGAGGTAACTTGGAGGAATTAAGAGGCGATGCATCCATAGGAAAAAGGGCAATAAAAAGACCGTACAGTGTTGTGTTAAGAATGAGGACTTCAGCCGGGTGTGGTGGCGCACACTTGTAATCCCAGTACTTGGGAGGCTGAGACCAAAGGATCCGGGTTCGCGGCCAGCCTCAGCTACTTAGTGAGGCCCTCCACAACTTAGTGAGACCCTGTTTCAAAATAAAGAATAAAAAATAGGGCTGGGGGTGTAGCTCAGAGGTAGAATGCCTCTGGGTTTGTCTCGGTCAGGGTTCATTAGATCAACAGAATTCACAGAATGAGTATATGAAAAAGGGATTTATTAGATCAGCTCACAATGTAGTCCTGAGTTTCGACTGCACGTGAAGGATCAGAGGAATCAG
>PVJS01063923.1:0-10367 GCA_004027185.1 Glis glis | reverse complement strand
CCCATTTTCAACATAGTAGTTGACTTTGATATCTTTGTGTATGTCCATCCTGTGCACCACTTTGTTTCCCTCTCCTTCCCTCCCGTCTCCCCCAGTTAGTTCACCTTCTTCACTCATCTGAGGTTTTCTCTCTTTGTCTGGAGTCCCTCCTGTGTGGGGTTGTGGCTCATCCTCCTATGACCTCAGTACTGGGGTACTCTGGGGTGGGGCGGGGGCTCGCCCATCCCATGTCTCCAATGCCAGGGGGAGGGGTTCTCCAGGGGTGGGGCCAAGGGATTGCCCGCCCTGTGTCCCCAGTGCCAGGGGTTCTCTGGGGGCAGGGTCAAGGGCTCACCCACCCCGCGTCCCCAGGGCTAGGGGGGATATTCCGGGGGCAGGGCCAAGGGCTCACCCACCCCGCATCCCCAGCGCCGGGGGGAGGGGTTCTCTGGGGGCAGGGCCAATGGCTTACCTGCCCTGTGTCCCCAGCGCCGGGAGGGGAGGGTTTCTCCGGGGGCAGGGCCAAGGCCAAGGGCTCACCCACCTGGCATCCCCAGCGCTGGGGTGAGGGGTTCTCCGGGAGTGGGGCCAAGGGCTCACCTGCCCTGCATCCCCAGCGCCAGGGGGGTGACTAGGGGTGGGGCCGAGGGCTCACCTGCCCTGCATTCCCAGTGCCAAGGTGTGGGGTTCTCCGGGGGTGGGGTTCTCTGGGGTGGGGCCAAGGGCTCACCAGCCCTGTGTCCCCAGCACTGGAGGGAGGGGTTCTCTGGGGGCGGGGCCAAGGGTTCACCTGCCTCGCGTCCCCAGTGGGGGGGGTCTGGGGGCGGGACTGGGGGCTGACCTGCCTGTGTTCTCAGTGCTGGGCCACTGGGGAGGGGACCATGTCACATCTACCTATGTCCTTAGTTCTGGTGCGTTCTAGGATGGTGTTGAGCTGATCATGGGGGGCCGTGGCTTGCTGGCTCATATTCTCAGAGTTGGGCTGCTCCTGTATATGGTGACCTCTTCTTTATCTCTCCTCATTGCACTTGTTGTGGGAGCAGAGGCTCATGGCCCACCCCTTGAAACCATCATTGTTGTAGGTGCGGATCTGGATTGACTTGGGCTTTATCATGTTCTGGAGTTGATCGATTTCAATGGTGGTCTATAGTCTCTGGTTTCACAAGGATCTGCTGTCTCTCTGCTGTTGGTCTCCGGGAGTCATGGTGTAGGCATGGCACCACATAGATGGCGCCTTTGCCTCTGTTCTCCACTTACCAGGTAAAATGCGTGGAGTTCTGTTTAGCCCCTGGCTCTGTCCATGGCCTTGCAGTCCGCTGCTCTTTGACTCTCTTTGTTTTGTTGAGCTTTGTCTGCCCCACTTTTCTTGTTAAGAAGCAGTCTTCCCGCCGGCTGATTTCTGAGTTTTGGAGTGCTGGCGACTTGCTGCCTCCCTTTATCTCACTCACCCATGTTCTTGTTGGGTGGTTCCGTGGGGCCATGCCTTGTCAGTCCATGTCCTCAGTGCTGTGGCTTTCTGCGCCAGTGCTAGGCTACTCCAGGGGGGCCGTGTTTCACCCGCTCGTTTTCTCGATGTTGGGCTGCTCCTGTGCCTGCCCACCTCATCTATGTCTCTCTGTGTTGCTTTCTTTGCGGGGGCTGAGGTTCATGTCCCACCCTTTGTAGTTGTTGCCACTGTAGGTGTGGATCTGGTTCGACTTGGGGTTTCATCATGGTCCGATGTCGACTGCTTTGATGGTGGGCTATAATCGCTGGTTTCATGAGAATCAGCTGTTTCTTTGCTGGAGGATTCCGGGGGCCGCGGTGCTGGCTGGCTCAGCCAAGATGGCGCCCTTCTCTCCGTTCTCCGCTTACCAGATGAAATGCTTTGAGCTTTCTACTGCCCTCTGTTCTATCTACTGCCTCGCATTCCGCTGCACTTTGGCTCTCATTGTTTTGTTGAGTTTTGGCTGCCCTACTTTTCTTGTCAAGATGCAGTCTTCCCACCGGCCAAATTCCGACTCTCGGAGCACCAGCGACACACTGCCTCTCGCTATCCTACCATCTTTGTTATGCTGTTTTGGTTTTGATAAACATCACACTTTCTAACCATCTAAGTAATTTTTTAAAGTAAATATAAACATTTGTCAGCAGAACCAAAGGAAGATACACCAAAGGAAGTGACAAGAAAGGAAGAGATATCAAAGAAAAAGAAAAAGAAAAAGATCAATAGCACTGAAACTAATTGTTATGGTGGGAGCAGCGCTGTGGGCTCTTCCTTCAATTCAGATCAGATCGGCTGAAGAGAAGAATTAGAACTAAAAGGCAACTCGGTTGCAGCTTTAACAAAATTTTATTACAAAGTTAGTAGGAAATAGAAAAAGAGAAGGGGAAAAACAGCGTGCCTGGAAGACACTCTGGAGAGTCCAAAAGTGGAACTCTGCCCCTCCCTCGGACCCCGGCCCCTTAAATACAATTCTCACATTGGTATGGTTTTATCAGCGTTACCAAGGCAACGAGCTAGTAACTTATTCCTTAGGCAGGTGGTGCTTCTAGTCTGCTAAGTGCACTTACTAAGTGCAGAGGTCACTAATCTACCTTGTTTCTACCCCTATCCTATTGGGCTGTATTGGTTGTCTATCCACTACGGGCACTTTGATGTAACACATGGAGTTTGCCTTTCTCATACTAAGGCCGGGTCACAAAAAATAGGAGGTAAACAGAGGCACTGATTATAGCCAATGAGGCTGTATACTGTGATCTTAGGGTTAAAGCCTTAAGTGCCTTTATGGTGCTCTTAAGTCTCTGCATGCTTCTAAGGCTTGAGGCTTCAATTGTCTTTACACTTTTACTATGGGTTAATAATTTAGAACAAAGGGGCAGAAGAGAAGGGAGTGGGGGCTCTTGGAATGTAACAAACAGAGCTACAGCCTCTCCCTGCCTGAATGACTGTCTTTTACATTTTACTAGAAATTAATATCAGAGCAAGTTTCCAATACTGGCACACTAATGAGCCAGAATTAAATCTGTAAGAATTTAAATATGACTTCCTGGTTTCATATTATTTTCCTTCTTTATTATTTATTTATTTATTTATTCTTTGTGGTACTGGGGATGGAACCCAGGGGCATTCTACCTCCGGGCTATACCCCCAGACGTATTTTATATTTTGTTTGGGAACAGGGTCTCACTAAGTTGCTGAGAGCCTCACTAAGTTGCTGAGGCTGGCTGCGAACCTGCAATCTTCCTGTCTCAACCTCCCAAATACTGGGATTACAAGCGTGCACTACCACGCCTGGCATTTTTCCTTACTTTAATCATGTAGAAGAGGAAAAAATGGAATCACCTTTCACAGAAGCCATTTATAATCAGTTGATCATAATTTAATATTTAATTTTAAAGACATTTTAACTGTTTATGAATCTTCAAATAATTTTAGAGTCTATGGTGGCTTATAGCTCAACTTCATCCTTGGAATTGAGAAAACATTTTTTGAATATTATTTGTGCTTCCATTTGAATAACCTCTTTGAATAATAAAGAATATAGGATCAGACATGAGTCATATGAAGAAGTGATTGAAATTATGAGCAAATATAACAGCAGTGGTCACTGAAATGGGTTCATACGAAAGGGTCATCTTTCCCAATGGCTCAAATATTGAGTTTATACTAGAGTTCCTAATGTCAAGGTTAAAGATTTAATTTCAGATTTTAGAAGATTTTTTTACTTAGTTATTTACATACTCATTTTAAAGTTCTATCACTGAACTAGTAGAGGTTAAGAAACATATTTTTGTGTCTCTTGGGGTACCCTGAATAAGGTTTTCAATGTAAGAAACCTGTTCATGTTTTTTGAACATGAATTAGTTTGCAGAAAAATAGATTTCTATACAGTCAAGTATAATAATGATATCTATAGAATTTCTGAAAAAAAGGGCTTAAATTACTATTCCCTTTCATTATTTAGGATATATGTGTTCAGGTGAGTTATCTTGAGGTAGTGTCATAATGAAATGAAACAAATCAGTGAAATGTCATAAGTATGAACATAGATACTGGAATATTTCTAGCATCTTTCAACCATGAGGTTAGATTCGGATTTTAGCTTAAAATCTCTTAAACTGTTTTAGAGCCCCACTGCATATGTTATTACGTATATTTTTTCCATGTGTATATTAACCCTTTAGAATTCTGAATACCAATTCTTTCTCCTGGTGTAAAATTGATGGAACATTTCTTTATCCTTTTTTATTCTTCCCTAGCAATAATGTTATAGCTTTTAGAAAGTGGTTTATAAGTATGTTTAATTGGATTACTTATTTTATAGTGGTAGAGTTAATGCTTGATTATAGAAGTATTTACAAAAAAGCCATCGCAGTAATACAGATGAGTATTCTCAGTATTATTAGTGTGAATAAAAGCCTGTGTTGTATTTATTTACATACCTTATTTTTAATTATTTTCCTTTTTTTTCTTGGCTTAAACTCATATTCAAACCATATTCGATTCACTGGCCATGTCTGTCTGACTCTTTTTTTCGTATGTTCCTTCTTCCTTACCTTTTGTTTTAGTTAGCTTTTGCTTTTTTGTTTTTTTGTGGTACTGGGAATTGAACCCAGGGGCATTCTACCTACGAGCTCCACTCCCAGTCCTATATTTTATTCTTTATTTTGAAATAAGGTTTCACTAAGTTGCGGAGGGCCTCACTAAGTATCTGAGGCTGGCGGTGAACCTGCGATCCTCCGGTCTCCACCTCCCAAAGTACTGGGATTACAAGCGTGCACCACCATGCCCGGCTTAGCTTTTGCTTTTTATTCTTAAATATTTTTTCTTTTTAAAAGAATGTTCAAGCGCCGGGCGTGGTGGCGCATGCTTGTAATCCCAGTACTTTGGGAGGCGGAGACCGGAGGATCTGGGTTCGCAGCCAGCCTCAGCTCTCTCTCTCTCTCTCTCTCTCTCTCTCTCTCTCTCTCTCCCTCTCTCTCCTTAGTGAGGCCCTCCGCAACTTCGTGAGACCCGGTTTCAAAATAAAGTATAAAAAATAGGGCCGGGGGTGTAGCGCAGAGGTAGAACGCCCCTGCGTTCAATCCCCGGTACCACAAAAAAAAAAAAAAAGAATGTTCAACCTATGTACAAACCATCATTTGCAGAAATACCATCAAAACCAAAATATTCTCAGCAATCCAGCCAAAACTGTAAGCCAATTAGAGACTACCTTTTCTTAAGCTAGTCTGTTTGGAGATTACAGATGTTTTCATGTACTCTGTCCCTTGTTTTAATTGTCATAGAAGCCGAATGTGCCTTTGGGAGGCCAGAAAGCAGAACCTCATATGGCAGCAGTGCCACTCTTGGTCCAAATGCAGGTGTGGCTGAAACAGGTCCCAGAACACCAGTCCAAGTCCAGAGCCTTCCTCCTCCTTCACCTTCATCACCTCATCTGAAGGTGAGGTCTTTTTTCAAAGACTTTTTTCCGTGCACTTTTCACCTTCCATCTCCCCAGTCCACAGAATGATGATGAAGGTTCTACAAAGGATTTTTTTTTTTTTGCGGTACTGTGGATTGAACCCAGGGGCATTCTACCTCCAAGCTACACCCCCAGCCCCATTTTTTATTATTTATTTTGAAACAGGGTCTCACTAAGTTGCAGAGGGTCTCACTAAGTATCTGAGGCTGGCCGTGAACCTGAAATCCTCCTGTTTCAGCCTTCCAAGTGCTAGGATTACAAGCGTGCGCCACCACTCCCGACCCTAAAAGAAATTTAAGGGTATAGGTTATACACAGAATCATGTCTAATAACAGGAGAGACATATGTACATGATGAAATTTATAGAAGTTGGTGGGAGTAAATAATTCTTAGGTATGTAATTATGGAAGGAAAGTACTAGAAAAGAAACTCAAAAACCAGGGAGAATTGGAAGCTGAGAAGGGGCCTGAACAGAAGAATTGATTTAGAAGTGAACATAAATATCAAGATGGCATAAGAGTGAAGACAAAAAGATCTTATAAAATCACAACAGAAATAGTGAGCCTGTATCACAGCAGGATTTCTTTGTATTATAAAACATGATAGAAACTAGAATCATCTAAGTGATATAAAATTGATTTTAATGAAGAACTGAAAAAATGTTATCCTCACATTTTTTTTAAGTAAGGAGTTTGTAGTTAGTACGGTGATGGGAGTGGCATGGAATACTGTGGTCTGAGAATGTCTTTCTGAGAGTGACATTTGAGCTGATAACTACAGGACAGGAAGGAGCAGCCATGTGCATGTGCAGAAGGAGGGCATTGTGGACAGAGAATAGGATCATAGGTGTCCATGATTTTACTCTTAACCTCCTGGAATGATCAGGAAGCAGGGCATGGGGTGACCACATCATAATTGTTTTTTTGTTGTTGTTGTTATGATGTAGAGAAAGGAAAATGTGCTATAAAGTGGTCGGTGCATTTTAGACAAAAATAAAGGTTTTGCTTGCCTTATATTGAAGGTTTGGTATACTGAACACTCAAGAATTTTTGTGATTAAAAATGCTTACAATGGTAATTTTAAAAATTTTGTACATATGCCAGGCGTGGTGGCGCACGCTTGTAATCCCAGTACTTTGGGAGGCGGAGACCAGAGGATCCGGGTTCGCGGCCAGCCTCAGCTCTCTCGTTCTCTCTCTCCCTGTCTCTCTCCCTCTCTCTCCTTAGTGAGGCCCTCCGCAACTTCGTGAAACCCGGTTTCAAAATAAAGTATAAAAAATAGGGCCGGGGGTGTAGTGCGGAGGTAGAACGCCCCTGCGTTCAATCCCCAGTACCGCAAAAAAAAAAAAAAAATTTTTTTTGTGCATATAAAATAAACAGGTTAGGGTGTTTCCTTGTGGCAAATTATTACATGCATATGGCAGAATTTCCTCACTTTTGCTCAACAGTATTGTTTCCATTCAGCAGTAGCCTTTGAATTGGGTTCAGGTGAAAGGGTAATCATTCCGAGTGGCTCCAAAGAGGTAGTTTTATACTATCAGCCACTAATGTCAAGACAAAAGATTTAATTTCACATTTTAGAAGATTTTGTACTTATTTATTTACTTATTCATTTTAAAACTCTTCAGTAACTATGACCTACTGGAAATTAGGAAACATATTTGTGTGTATCCTGGAGCAGCTTGAATATGATTTTGAACATAAGAAATTCTTTAAGATTTTGTGAATAAATGTGCAGAAAATAGTTTTAATATGATGAAGTACATTAAGTAGTATATTTTGCATAAAATAAAGTTTACTGAATTTCTAAAAAGTGGTTTACGATTATTCCCTTTCAGTATTTAGGATTTATAACCAGGTGAGTTATCTTAAATGGATATTATAAATAAGAAGGAAACAAGTCAGAGAAATGTCATAAACATGAAAGTAGATTGCAGAATTTTTGTAGCATCCTCCAATAGGAGGGTAGATTTAGAATTTAGCTTACAATCTATTAAATTTCTCTAGAGTTCTACTTCATGTGCTTTTCAATATATCTTCTCAAGCTGTATATAACCCTTTAGAATTCTGATTTCCAATACCTTCTCCCAGTGGATAATTGATGAAATTTTTATCTATTTTTCTTTTTCTCTAGTAATAATGTTATAACTTTCAAAGTGCTTCATAATCACATTTAACTGCTGGGCATGGTGCATGCTTGTAATCCCAGTACTTGGGAGGCTGAGACAGGAGGATTGCAGGTTTGAAGCCAGCCTTGGAGATTTAGTGAGGCCCTCCGCAATTTAGTGAGATCCTGTTTCCAAATAAGAAATAAAAAAATTGGGTTGGGGGTATAACTTGGAGGTAGAATGCCTCAGGGTTCAATTCCCAGTACTAAAAAAATCAGTTTAACTAATTGAATTATTCTATAGTATTAATACTAAATCATTATTAGTGCCTTATTGAAGCATTTACAAAAAAGTACTTGTAGTGTAATACAGATCAGTATTATTAGTTTGAATAAAAGTCTGTGCTATAATTCTTTACATACCTTATTCTCAATTCTTTTCCTTTTCTTCCTTGGTTTAAACTCTAATTCACTGTTCGTGTGTCTGTCTCTCTCTCTCTCTCTCTCTAATTTCTTGCTTGTTTGTTCCTCCTGATTTATATTTTTAAAATGATGACCACTGGAATCAATATTTCCTTGCAGAAAACCTTTTTTCAGGGCCTGTTCTTCCAGCCATCTCTGTCTTCTTTGCTGGCTTCTTTAGTAAGTCTTTCTGTTTACTAGTTGGATGGTACTTTCATTCAGCAGTCATTGCCCCACAGGATTTATTAATGTCTTTCTTCCTCTCTTTCTTGGAAGCAGAGGAATTTATATAATCATTGGCCTTTAGCTGTTTGACACACAACATGGAATCATATTGTTTGTGATTCCAATACTTCTAGAAACTCAACTCTCATGTTTTTTTTTTCTTTTCACAAGATAATTCACACAAACATAAATTATGAAAACACATTAAGTATCAGTAATTTGTATTGTTTGAAATGTTAGTTTTGAAAAAGTACTCTAAACTACAGAGGTTGTGAATTCTTATTCTCATTTATTTTGCCTAAGATAATAGTTTATTGGATATTATAGTATGTTTTTGCCACTCAGACATAAGGGGAGTAGTATTTGGGGATATCTCTGTCACTTCATAATCCTCACCCCATGAGAGGGATGTAGGTTAGTACATGGCAGAATTTGGGTTTGAATCTACATTTGAATGATTCAGAAACCTGTGCTATTTGTGTTGTATCATGTAGTAATGTTGATTATTGTAATCATTTTGTCAAATTTGGTGCTTCTTGCTGTGTGCATGTATATTACTGGTCAATGTGATTTATATTATGATGTGAGACTATAATGCACCAATAAAAGCATATTAAAAATTGGTGTTTTATTCTTAAAGATTTTTCCTTTTTCTAGAATGTTTAACCTATGTACAAATCATCATTCGCAGCAATACCATCAAAACCAAAATATTCTCAGCAATCCAGCCAAAATAGTAAGCCAATTAAAGACTACATACCCTTAAGCTAGTTCTTTGAGATTACAGGTATTTTCTTTCTTTCTTTTTTTTTTTTTGTGGTACTGGGGATTGAACACAGTGGTGTTCTACCTCTGCGCTACGCCCCCAGCCCTATTTTTTATACTTTTATTTTGAAACCGGGTCTCACGAAGTTGCAGAGGGCCTCACTACGGAGAGAGAGAGACAGGGAGAGAGAGAGAGAGAGAGAGAGAGAGAGAGAGAGAGAGAGACAGGGAGAGAGAGAGTGAGAGAGCTGAGGCTGGCCGCGAACCCAGATCCTCCGGTCTCCGCCTCCTAAAGTACTGGGATTACAAGCGTGCGTCACCACGCCCGGCGAGATTACAGGTATTTTCATGTACTCTATCCCTTGTTTTAATTGTCATAGAAGCGGAATGTGCCTCCAGGAGGCCAGAAAGTAGAACCTTGTACAGCAGCAGTGCCACTCCTGGTCCAAAGGCAGATATGGCTGAAACCGCTCCCAATGTACCAGTCAAAGACCAGAGCTTTCCTCCTCCTTTGTCTAAATCACCTGACCTGAAGTTAAGGTCTTTTCTTAAATCACTTTATCCCCTGCTTTTTTTGCCTTCCATCTCCCCAGTCCACAGAAGGATGACAAAGATTCTACAAAGAAATCTAAGGACATAGGTTTTTTAATTTTTTTTGCGGTACCGGGGATTGAACGCAGGGGCGTTCTACCTCCGCGCTACGCCCCCGGCCCTATTTTTTATACTTTATTTTGAAACCGGGTCTCACAAAGTTGCGGAGGGCCTCACTAAGGAGAGAGAGAGAGAGAGAGACAGAGACAGAGAGAGAGAGAGAGACAGGGAGAGAGAGCGAGAGAGCTGAGGCTGGCCGTGAACCCAGATCCTCCGGTCTCTGCCTCCCAAAGTACTGGGATTACAAGCGTGCGCCACCACTCCCGGCAGGACATAGGTTTTAATAGAATCATAAATATCAAGATGGCATGAGAGTGAAGACAAAAATATGTGATAAAATCACAACAGAAATAGTGAAGTTGAATCAGAGCAGAATTTCTCTATATTATAAAATATGATAAAAACTAGAATCTTCTGAGTGACAAAATAGATTTTAATGAAGATCTGAAAGAAAATGTAACTCACTTTTTTTTTTTTTGCAGTACTGGGGATTGAACCCAGGGGCATTCTTCCTCTGTGCTATATCCCCAGCCCCATTTTTTATTCTTATTTTGAAACAGGGTCTCACTAAGTTGCGGAGGGCCTCACTGAGACTGGCCTTGAACCTGTGATCCTCCTGTCTCAGCCTCCCAAGTACTGGGATTACAAGCTTGTGCCACCAAGCCCGGCTTTCACTTTTTTTTTTTTTTTTTTTTTTTGCAGTACTGGGGATTGAACCCAGGGGCGTTCTACCTC
>PVJS01063922.1:0-10367 GCA_004027185.1 Glis glis | reverse complement strand
TCTTTTTTTTTTTTTTGAGGTACTGGGGATTGAACCCAGGGGCATTTTATCTCTGAGCTACACCCCCGGTCCTATTTTGTTATACTTTATTTTGAAACCTGTCTCCAAAGTTGCGGAGAGCCTCACTAAGTAGCTGAGGTTGGCCACGAACCCGGATCCTCTGGTCTCCACCTCCCAAGTACTGGGATTACAAGCGTGCTCCACCATGCCCGGCTCCTATCACAAAATTCTTGACTTACAGACCAGAATCTTAAACTTGGTAGCATTTTCAGAATCCCACTTTTAGGATCAAGGTATAACCCAATACTTTAACTGAGAGGATACAGGAAATGCTACCCCAAAATATGGTACCTTGGCATCCTGAGTATTTTAAACTGAAGAAAGTTGGGCATGATGACACACATCTGTGATCCCAGTGCTTGGGAGGCTGAGACAGGAGGATCGCAGGTTCAAGGACAGCCTCAGTAATGTAGTGAGATTCTTAGTAACCTAGAGAGACCCTGTTTCAAAACAAAAAAATTAAAAGGGCTGGGGGTGTAGTTCGGAGGAACACACACACACACACACAGAAAAAAAACTGAAGGAAACTAAAAAAAAAAAAAAACACAGAAGCAGAGGTCTCCTGCCCTATGCACAGAGAGGAAGAAATTTTACATTGAAAGGTCAAGAAAAATTGGAACAAACAGGCCTTGCTCAGTTTACCCCAGTCTATTACCATTAGGTTAGGTCATGCTCTCTTTTTGTCCAATCATAGTTCTATATTGCTGCCTACTCTTCATGAAACCTAAGCATAAACATGCAATGTACCTGTATCTCTTGTGTTCTCATTTCTGAAGGTTTATGTGTCACCTAAAATGTTGGTTACAGAAATCTATTATGTTTTTCTGAGGTTGCTCTATCTTTTGTATAGAGGTGTCTGCCATAAACCTTACAATGGGTAATGAAAAGAAATGTCTTCTCCCTTACAACAGCCAGATGTGCTAGTCAAACATAGTGTTATAATAATCTATCTGAGGGTTCAGGCCTGTGTAGTAGACACAAAAGCTCTAATGAACTTGTATGTTCTTTTGGGGATAACAGAGACACTTTGTCTTACAAATCCTTTGAGTGGTAATTGTCTGGAACAGATATAAATAGTAAGGAATTTTAACAAATGCTCTATTCTTAGCCATTATCGTCTTTTCTATTTCCCCTCAAAAAACAAAACAAACAAAAAAGAGTCGAAGATCATGGAAATAGCTACCAATAATCAAAAAATTTATCACTGTGTTTCAATAAAGCTTTATTTATAAGAACAAATGGTAGGGCCATATTTGGCCTGCAAGCTATAATTTGCTGACTTCTAGTTTAGGGTATGGGCTCTGGAGCCAGAAAATTGGGTTCAAATCCAGGCTTTGCCCCTAACTAGCTGTGTGACCCTAGCTGAGCTGCCAAACATTTCTGTGTCTTACATTTGTGACTTCTGTAATGGGGATAATAGGAACTACTCAGAATTGTTGGATGACGCCTACACAGTGAGCAGAACAGTGTCTAGCACATAGTAAGACCCCAATGGGGCTAGCTCATAGTAGTCTGTTTTCAACTTGCACCTCTTGAAAGACTGTAAAATCATTTATCTAATTGCATCATCATTGATCTAATAAGGTTAGTTAAGCAAGAATGATGATTAACCCAGAAATTGTTCATATTGTTTAAATTTTCCCCATTTTATTTTTGTTTGACAGATAAAAATTTTTCTCCAAAGACCATATATCACATATCATGTAATAAAATTTAAAATACTTTCTAAAGAAATTGGAAACTATAAGAAAAAATTTGATGCCGGGGAAGAAAATGAATGAAAGTCTTTTTCTCCAGCTCCTAAATCTGACCATAACTCTTGCAAGTATGGATTTGGTGAAGAAAAAAAGTCCTTGTTCTGTTCTTGTTTGGTTGGCTTGTTTGTTTGTTTGTTTGTTTGTTTGTTTGTTTGTTTGTTTTTCATCTATTTATCTTCCTTGACCTCCCTGAGGGGCAAGGCTGATATTGAGAGTCTAAAATAAGTGGAGATGTAGAACCATTTTGCTCTTCCTACTATGAGCTGCCTAATGAACAGTTGATGTTTTATTCAAGAACACATGATGTACCAGACTTCCAAATGTTTGTCCATAAAATGAAGAGGCCGACAAATATCTTTTAAAGAATAAACTTCTGCAGAATCACTACACTTCCAAACTGAGGCCAGGATCAGGGAGCTGCACACAGCTATTTGTTTAATCCAGCTGAAGTTTCCTTTAATAGAAGCTGGTTCTCCCTACCCACAGTTGGCTAATTATAAGCTCTATGTAGATTTTTTTTTTCTTATTTGAACTGTTTTGGAATTCTCAGCCCAATATGAAATCAATAATAACTCTTTGACTCCCTGCAAAATACTGAAGAATTTTGTCTGAATATTTTAATTTCTTACATGTGAGAAAATGAGAAGGGGAATAGAGATTTGCAAATATAGGCAAACCTAAGTGCACAATAGAGGGCTTATGACTGAACAAAGTCATGCAGAGACTGGACTCCAAAATTAGAGCTCCAGAGTGTCTTGCTGCCCATCTTTGGTCCAATCAGTTGTCACAAATGAGAAAGAGGGTTAATTATCATATAATCAGAAAAGTTGTTTCAAAAACAAATAAACCACCATGATTTAAATTTTTCAGTACTGTATTAGGAACAAAAGGATCGTTTGCACTCTGCAATGGTGTGTGCTTTTTGAAACACATTTCCAAATGATTTATTATCTGGTCTCCAAAGTAAAACCCTATGAAGTATCAAAGAAGATGTGAGATGTGCTTTTTTCTTTTGACAAAAGAAAAATACAGTGAGAGGTTAGTGATAGAGGCCAGAGAGAAACCAGTTTCTGACTCCAAATCTAAGGTTCTCTCCATGAAAGCTAATTCCCTCACAGCAGTGCTGCCACCAGCAAATCCACACAGTGCACTATCTAATTAAAACCAGATTGCTTGTGAATCTCCTCCGGCTCCATCTGGGTTAATGCAGAGGATGAAGGAGAAGTGTGTTCTCTCTTCCGGTAATTTAAGAGGGAGTAGTAAGTTTTGGTTATCAAAAGAAATCTTTATCGCAAGAAGTCAGCCTACTCAAATAAGTACATTAGTGTTCCTAGTTCATTAGTATCAACCCACAGCTGCCACAATAAAATTATTTTTAAAAAATACTATCCATGCCAGGTGAGGTGGCACACACCTGTAATCCGAGTACTTGGGAGGCTGAGACAGGAGGATCTCAGGTTCTCAGCCAGCCTACGCAACCTCGTGAGACCCTCCACAACTTAGTGAGACCCTGTTTCCAAATAAAAAATAAAAACAAGGCTGGGGCTGGGGCTCGGAGGTAGAACACCTCTGGGTTCAATCCCCAGTACCACCACCAAAAAAAAAAATGTCATCCATGTTTATAGGAGCACAATTCACAATAGCCAAATTATGGACCAACCTAGGTGTTGGTCAACAGAAGAATGGATAAAGAAGATGTGGTATAAACACACAATGCAGTTTTACTCAGCCAGAAAGAAGAACAAATGTATAGAAAAATGGATGGAACTTGATATGCTAAGTGAGATCAGTCTCAGACAGTCAAGGGCTGTATGTTTTCTCTCATATGTGGAAGCTAGAGAGAAATCAGGAAAGAAAAGGACTTCTGGTAAATGAAGACAGGCCAGTAGAATAGTGGAAGGGGATTGGAGAAGGAAGTGGGGAGAGGAAAAAGGAGGCTCAAGGAAGGAAACAGTTCAAATTATGTGACATCCATATATGAAGGTATCACTACCAGTCTCACTAACATGAATGGAGAGGGAGAAGGAGGGGAGTGGGGTAGGGTCCATAGGGAAACACACCAAGTGATATGTGCATGCATAAATGTATCACTTCAAATCGCACTGTGATGTATAATTATTGTAACTATACAAGGCACCAATAAAATTTAAAAATTATATTTAAAAAGCAGATGCACAGCCGGGCGTGGTGGTGCACGCTTGTAATCCCAGTACTTCGGGAGGCGGAGCCCGGAGGATCCGGGTTTGCGGCCAGCCTCAGCGCGCGCATGCGCTCTCACGCTCTCTCTCTCTCTCTCTCTCCCTGTCTCTCTCTCTCTCTCTCTCTCTCTCTCTCTCTCTCTCTCTCTCTCTCCCTAGTGAGGCCCTCCGCAACTTCGTGAGACCCGGTTTCAAAATAAAGTATACAAAAAAATAGGGCCGGGGATGCGGCCTAGTAAACCACCACTGAGAAAGAATTTCCTGATGGACCGTCATGGGCCAAAGATGAGGTTTCCTTACATGTTTATATAACAGGCATTCCAAGCTACTTAAGTCACTGGAGGGCAAACTGTAGAACTCAAAAGGCAAACATACCAAAAATATGCAAGATATTTCCAGGATTCTCTGAGTATTAGGCACAGGGGTCTAGGGCTCTGGTTCAAACTCCAGCCCTGCTGCTTAGTAGCTGGGTTATGTTAGGCAAATTGCTGACCCTCTCTGAGCTTCAGTGCTTTAGTGCTTTCCTAAGCACTCAGATGGGGATAACAACATAATCTTCGTAGGACTGGAATAGGGTTAAATGAGACAAAGATCCTATTCCCATGCTATACATAAAACCATTTAATGCTTATACATTTCACATACTATTAATTTTTGCATCTCCTTAAACTATACAGCACACATACAACAAGAGAGAAAACAAAACCTGAAGCTTAGTATTCTGTATGTGCCAAAGACATTCTATCCACCAAAGTGGAATCTAGACATCGTTTAACCCATAAGTATTACATGAATGCCCACTGTACTTAGGATGTAAGAAGAAAACCTCCACTGAGCATACCAAAGCTCCTAACTAATGTGTAGAACACAAAATAATAGATACAGCAAGACTTTATAGATTTGATTGTCAAATGAGAGGTACTTGCCAGTGTTTCTCAAAACTAGGATCCATGAACTTCTGTATAGCCTACAAGCATATATTTAAGGAAAGTCCCTCTGTTGTTTTTTAATTTATGAGAATATTGAAATAATTTAATATAAACATATTCTACATCAATGTGGCAACAACAGATATCTGAGTACTGCCACGTTTCAGTGCAAAAGTTCACATTTGGAGTTGTGATTATGATTGTGTGGAGTCCAAGTTATGATACTTTTATTTGTGCTTACTAATTAAGATTAACAAATAAATGAAGCATTCAAGACCATTAAAATCCAAATTGATGTCAGAAGGCTTATAAATAATTGAAATAGGAAAAGAGTGGAAAAAGAATTTAAGTTATCACATGTGACAAGATAATAATAGGTATGCTCATCTTAAAACAATGTAGGATATTATCGTGGGCCCAATATTCATGTTGAAGCAAAGAAATTAACATCAAAATGATGTTTATTTGTTGATGTTATTATTTTTGTTTGTATTTAATTTGTAAATGCATTTATCCCATTGTTATATAAGTGCCATAAACTAAGGGTTTATATATACATTCTATGGCCTTTCTAAACTCACTTCTTCATTCTCATAGGGTCTTTTTGTAGATTCTTTAGGACTTTCTACATAAATAAGCATGTCTTCTGAAAATAGTTTTTTTTCCATTCCAATTTATGTGCTGTATTTATTTTTCTTTCCATAGTATATTAACTAGGACATATACTACAATGCTGACTGAGAGTTATGGGTTTCGTTTTTATGAGAATTGACTTTTATTCTGGGTTTGAATCTGTTTCTTTGCCTGTGGGTCCTTAGCCATAATCATCATTGGCAGCATTACAGAGTGTTTGATCCACTAGCCATATATGTAACATTGCATAGGTAAAGGGAGCCATCTTAAAGCAAAAGAGACACTGCAGTGGGTGTACAACAATGGGATCTACTGCTCTTGTCTTATACTATACCACCCAGGAGCTGCAGGGTTGAAAGAGTAACAGAGCTGCCTATTACGGTGCCAGATTGGAAATGATACCCATTGAAGACAGTATGCCATCTCCAAGAATCCTGTACATTCTCTAAATCAATGACCTGCCTTCCTAGAGGGTATTAGGCTTTTTCTTATTTTCTCTTACTTTGTTTATTTGCTTTGTTTGTCTCTGACTTCATAAAGACAGTTCTTTTCCCAATGGTCCTCACTGTTTTATCCCTAGAACAATGCCTGACACATAGAGGTTGACTATATATATTAAATAAATGAATGATTCGCCAATTGTAAAGCCATACAGTGAAATGCTATTTTATTTAAATTATGTTGTAGGTAGATAGTTATTTTTCCTATATTATTAATTTTTAAATAATTAGGTTACTAAGCAGTATGTGTGGTATAATCTCATTTTGAAGAGTCTGATCAAGAAGATTAATACAGAAATAATAATACTGCTTGTCTCTGGAACATAGGATGAGTGTGAGGGACTATTCTTTTCTAATAGTTGTATCTATATTTTCTGATTTTTCTCTGCAATGGACATATAATGCTTTTCCAAATGAGGATATATTTGTTTTTAATAATAATGATGATAAACTTCATTCATTCAAATTATTATCCATTGTGGAAAAACAAAATAATTATGTCTATGATTGAAAATGGAGTGGCCAGCCTTAGCAACTTAATGAGGCCCTCTGCAACTTAGTGAGACCTTGTTTTGAAATAAAAATAAAATAAAATAGGGATTGGGGTGTAGCTCAGAGGTAGAATGCCTTTGGGTTCAATCCCCATTACCAAAAAAGAAAGAAAGAAAGAAAGAAAATGTATCAACATAATGCTATTTTGAAGATAATTTTGCCTTGTAGGGTGAATTCAGCAATGTCTGGAGATAGTTTTTGTTCCTTGTAACTTGGGTGGAGGAATTGCTACTGGTATTTAGTGGATAGAGACAAGTAAAGCTGCTTAATATATTCTGTTGCCTAGGACAGCCCCCATCCTCAACATCAAAGAATTATCTGTTCGGTAGTGTCAATAATATTGAGGTTAAGAAACCCTGTGGCGTTGAGGTTAAGAAACCCTGAACTAGAGTAATTCGCATTTTGATGCTACAAGACTCTCAGGTGGTAAAATACAAGACTTTGGCTTCAGGTTAGTGTGTTGCAGGCCTTGCTAGTCATCAGCTTTGAGGTCACCTTGGTCTGGCTTGGGAGGGGCACAAACTGCCCACCCATGTGGAGATTTCTGCACGCAGACAAATCTCCAAGAACCATGACACCGATAAGCAAAGACCCTGACATCTTCCTTGTTTAGCCTTTCCTTCCCTGATTCATATGTGACTACCTTGATGTTTTTCCCTAACTCACGCCATCACTGCTTTGCTATCTCCTGTGATCAATTATTTTTTGCTTATAACTTTCAATAAAAACTAGACACTGGTGAAAGGACAGGAGGAGAGATTTCTATCTCAGCCTTCTCAGCTGCCATGTTGACTCCACTGTCATTCATGTGAGAGACTACTTCTAATGAGTCAATCAACATAAACACCATCCACAACATTAGTGGAAGAAATGCTTTTTGTAACCACACATGCTCACTCTAAAGATCAATCTTGTAGTTACTCAAACTTGAGTTCTAAAAAATATGCATTTTAAAGATATTTCTTTACATTAATGCTGCATATATGTATGGCTTATTTTATTTGAAAAAGTAGAAGTGGTACAATAGAAACATCTAGATAAAATAAAATTATATTGGCTATTTTCATTTGGTAAATTCAGATAAATTATTGAGATAACAATAATATCTTCATGGCCAACTTAGTGCTCACTAACCAAAGATTATTTTATTGATTAAATATCCAAAAGTAGAGCTTGGTAGTCAGGATTGCTGAGCATTTAACAAGGAAAATTTCTCAATCTCACTGTCTCAAGATTGTTAAGTTAAAGACTACCTGGGAGTTCAGGCATTATCTCTAATTAAAGACCATTTAATTAATAAATCATATTTATCAAAGGGAAAGTCCAAGATATGATCCAAAAGAGTCACACGAATATGTTTGCACCTCTAGTTATTCTTTAAATTGATATCTGTAATATGCTATATTGGTTAAAATCAATAACATTATAGAATATTTCCTAGAGATTTACTTTATATTCTCACAGACCAATAATTCTTCTCAACTAGTTAACTGCAAAAGCATCCCCCCCACCTCTAATTTACAATGTACACCTTGCTCATAAATCTAGGTTAATATTACTGAGTGTTAGTTCCCTCGACTAAAAATTAGGGTACTATCTATTCTATATGGTTGCAGTGAGAATTGAATAAAATGGCATATATAAAACACCTAAAATAATGTTAAACACAAATATTCGATATTAAGAATTTAAAACAAAATTAAAATGCCCATGCTCACAGAGTGATATCTTCCATCCCCCTCCCCCACTCAGGCATTTATGCTTGCTATTATAATATTTACATAAGTCTTGTTTGAAATCCTGGGACTTTTCCACAATTAGTGCACAATGAGGTTCTAGTCCATGGCAGCCTGAAAAGTACTTCTTCCAACCTCTTTTCAATCCCTTCTTTTTTCCGGGAAGTAATATACCTTGGGCCAGTGCAAACTACCACCTTGTGTACAGATGCCATTTTTCTACGATGTTTGGTCTGTGTACAGTAAGAGTAACTAAACAAATACAGAAATAGCTTCCTTTCCTATCACTTCCAGAAATAATGAAAATATACTGATGGTATTGAGCCTTAGACCACAATCTGTTCAGCAGACATTAGAAACCACTATTTATTGAAGTTGATCTTTATGCACTTACTTCTTACACCAACTCTAAAAATAACCATCATTTACCCTATTTTAGCCAGGCATGGTGGTACATGGCTATGATTCCAGTCCTTAGAAGATTGATACCTTATTTTACAGATGAGTAAGTTAAGATTTAGAGAGATTCTGATTTGCTAAGATCACATGTCTGAAAATGACATGATTTGGACTTAATTCCAGGCTTGTTTGACTTATATGTGGACTGCTTCTCAGCAGCAATGTATTATAATTATATATAGATATTATGCTAATATCTACTTAATCTTTCCAGGAGTAATTGAGAGATGAAATTACAGTTTTTCTCTAGACCAAAGAAAGTTCTTTACTTTTCTTAAGAACTCAAAATAGTTGACTGATTTATAAGCTCTCCCTGGTCATGCTAAATTTTTTTGCTTCACTTTTAAACTCAAGAGTATTATTTTTCCCTAAATTTTACCTCCCCAAAGCTATTCATTCCTAAATGCTAATGTGATTTTGTGTTAATCCAAAAAGGTAAGATTCACCAAAAGGATATGGACTATAGCCTAAATCAATACTCTATGTATGTTTGTTCAAATTGTATGACCCAAATCCAGGCTGGGTGGCACAAGCCTGTAATCTCAGTACTTGGGAGGCTGAGACAGGAGGATCACAGGTTCGAGGACAGCCTCAGCTTTCAAATTAAAAATAAAATAGGGCTTTGGGTGTAGCTTGGAGGTAGAATGCCTCTGGGTTCAATCCCTAGTGCCACCCACACAAAAAAATTCTGTGGCCCAGACATAAGTCCTCTCTCTCTCTCTCTCTCTCTCTCTCTCTCCTCTTTTCCTCAGTGGAAGACCATGTTTATTTTAAAGTCAGTTGCAAATAAAAATACAGTTCATTGCTAGGATAAACTGAATACTACTTAAGAAAAACAATATCATAGAACCTTAAAAATACCCAACTAACCAGTATATGAACATTTCTGAAAAGAAATCATTTTTTTCCAGGCTGGGGATGTATGTCAGTAGTAGAGTGCATGCTTAGTATGTGTGAGGCCCTGGGTTCAATTCCCCAGCACCAAAAACCAAAACAAAAAGTTGCTGCTCACTTACTTTTCTCTCCAATCATGAAAGTCATTTCCCCTATCTTGGCTTACCTTGGAAGCTAGTCAAATCACTCTTTATTGGGGTTAGGTGATATCTCAGGGTAGTTTTGATTTGCATCTCCCTGACTGCTAATGATGTTGAACATTTTTTCATACATTTATGGGCCATTTGTATTTCTTCTTCTGTGAAGTGTCTATTTAGTTCACTTGCCCAGTTTTTTATTGGGTTATTTGCTTTTTTAGTGGTGATTTTTTTTAAGTTCTCTGTATATTCTAGATATTAGTCCTCTATCAGAGGGGTAGCTGGCAAAAATCTTCTCCCATTCTGTTGGCTCTCTGTTGAGGATCTTGATAGTTTCCTTTGCTGCACAAAAGCTCTTCAGTTTAATGCAATCCCATGTATTGATCCTCATTTTAATTTCCTGTGTCTTTGGGGTCTTGTTAAGGAAGTCTTTACCTGTGCCTATGTGTTGAAGTGTTGGACCTATGCCCTCTTCAAGTAGCTGCAAGGTCTCTGGTCTGATTTCTAGGTCT
>PVJS01063921.1:0-10368 GCA_004027185.1 Glis glis | reverse complement strand
GAGAGAGAGAGAGAGAGAGAGAGAGAGAGAGAAAGAAAGAGAGAGAGAGAGAGAGACAGGGAAAGAGAGAGTGAGTAAGCTGAGGCTGGCCGCGAACCTGGATCCTCCAGTCTCTGCCTCCCAAAGTACTGGGATTACAAGCATGCGCCACCACGCCCGGCTTCATGCCCTCTCTTTCTTTGATGGCATGTGCATCCACACTCCAAGGCTCCTCGGAGGCAGCAGGGTTGACATGACAAAGGAATGAATGTGGAGAGCAGATAGTCTCAGGCAACATTCTCACTGCTGTAATCCAAACAGCACACAATTTAGAGGAAGGGAGATTTATTTGCCTCAGCAACTTAGTGAGAGGCTCTCAGCAACTTAGTGAGACCCTGTTTTCAAATAAAAAATAAAATGGGTCTGGGGGTGTAGACCAGAGGTAAAAGGGCCCTGGGTTCCATCCCCAGTATCACACACACACACACACAAAAAGAACACTAGCCAGGTATGGTAGTGCACACCTGTAATCCCAATACTTGGAAAACTGAGACAGGAGGGTTGCAGGTACCAGGCCAGCCTCAGCAATTTAGCAAGGCCCTCAGCAACTTAGAAAAAGCCTGTTTCAAAATAAAAAGTCAAGTAAGGCTGGGGGTGTAGCTCAGAGTTAGAATGCCCCTTGGTTCAGTCTCAGTACCCAGTACCAAAAAAAAAAAAGTAAGCACTAAGCTGGTTGTGGTGGCACATACCTATAATCTCAATACCTGGAAGGCTGAGACAGGAGGATCGCAGGTTTGAGGCCAGCCAGCCTCAGCAAGTTAGCCAGGCCCTTAGCCACTGAGTGAGAGAGACTGTTTCAAAATAAAAAATAAGCCAGTGGTGTCATACGTTTGTAATCCCAGTACTTGGGAGGTTGTGACAGGAGAATCACAGGTTGGAGGTCAGCCTCAGAAACCTTGTGAGACCCTCCTCAACTTAGTGAGACTCTGTTTCCAAATAAAAAAATAAAATAGGGCTGGTGGTGTATCTCAGAGTTAGAATGCCTCTGGGTTCTATCCCCAGTACCACAAAACAAACAAACAAATAAATAAAAACAGCTGGAAGGTTAGCTCACAGGTAGAACACCCCTAAATTCAATCCCCTGTGCCCACTCCCCAAATAATAAATAAGATTAAATAAAAGTAAAGTAAATACTAAGCTGGCCATAGTGGCACACACCTGTAATTTTCTTGTGAATGGGAGTCTGTGACAGGAGGATCTCAGGTTTGAGGCCAGCATAATGTAACTTAGTGAGAACATGTTTCAAAATAGAAAATAAAATAGGGCTGGGGGTGTATCTCAGAGATAGAATGCCCCTGGGGTTCAATCTCAGTACCAAAAATTCCTTAGGGACATTTGGCCATAGAAATATGCCGGGCGTGGTGGTGCACGCTTGTAATCCCAGTACTTTGGGAGGCGGAGACCAGAGGATCCGGGTTAGTGGCCAACCTTAGCGCTCATGCGCGCGCACGATCGATCTCTCTCTCTCTCTCTCTCTCTCTCTCCTCTCTCTCTCTCTCTATCTCTCTCTCTCTCTGTCTCTCTCTCTCTCTCTACCTAGTGAGGCCCTCCGCAACTTCGTGAGACCCGGTTTCAAAAATAAAGCATAAAAAAAATAGGGCCGGGGGTGTAGCGCGGAGGTAGAACGCCCCTGTGTTCAATCCCCGGTACCACAAAAAAGAAAAAAAAAAGAAATATGATTGGGTCAGCTACCCTAGTATTAACCCAACAACCATAAAACCTATGATTACCTCCAAGCACAATATAATGTGGGAATTACTTACAGTGTTATTTATTGGCCATTGGCCAAGACAAATCCAGGTGTTCCTATATAGTTGTGACACATCTCCCATGTTTCATCGGACCCATATTTAGAGCTTATGACTGAAAAAGGTAGATGAATCCAAAACTGATATCAACGTAGTGAAAAATTATTTAGCAGACTCACTGTTATGAATTATAATAGTAACCATACATTTCTTTTTTTTTTTTTGCAGTACCGGAGATTGAACCCAGGGGCATTTTACCTCCGAGCTACATCCCCAGCCCTATTTTTTATTCTTTATTTTGAAACAGTGTCTTGCTAAGTTGCAGAGGGCCTCACTAAGTAGCTGAGGCTGGTGGCGAACCTGGATCCTCTAGTCTCCGCCTCCCAAGTACTGGGATTACAAGCGTGCGCCACCACGCCCGGCAGTAACCATACATTTCTAATTGTTGTTTTTAAGCAGTAGGAGATTCAATGAGGATGCAGAAGCACAATTAAAGGGCAAAGTGTCATGAAATATTCCACTACCTGATACTATTAGAAGGAAATACTAACACATATTGATTTTTTCCATGTATACTACACTTTTTATTTAAGAATCTAGGCTAAGCCCGGTGTGGTGGTGCACACTTGTAATCCCAGTATTTGGGAGGCTGAGACAGGAGGATCGCAGGTTCACAGCCACCCTCAGCAACTCAGCGAGGCTCTCAGCAACCTAGCAAGACCCTATTTCCAAATAAAAAATAGGTCTGGGGGTGTAATTCGGAGGTAGAAGGCCCCTGGGTTCCATCCACAGTACCACACACACACACACACACACACACACACACACACACAAGAATCTAGGCTAAAAAAGCTTATCTGCTTAGTTATAAATTATTTTGACACTAAAATATCACATGATCAACATCTCAGTAGCTAAAATTATTTTCTTTCCATATTGTTAGATATGTATCTAAATTCATCAGTTGTAGCTGTGTGTGGTGGCGCACTCTTGTAATCCCAGTATTTGGGAGGCTGAGATAGGAGGATCACAGGTGTGGGGATAGCCTCAGCAAGTAATGAGACTCTCATCAACTTAGTGAGACCCTGTTTCAAAGTAAAAATAAAATAGGGTTGGGCATGTAGCTCTGAGGTAGAATGCCCCTGGGTTCAATCTCCAATACCATACACACATACACACACACACAAAAAATTCATCAGTTGTACATTTACCTTTTTGGATTGCATATTATTTCCATTGTTTTTCAAATTATTTTGGCAAACCAATTTCTTACTTCCTTAAACTGACAGTAGTGTTGTATGGAATCTCAATTTATATCAAAGGAAATTCTTTTCAGCTGATTTTAATGTTTAAATGATTGTTTCTAAACTTCTCATAACAAATATTTATATTATGATAGGATTATGTTTTATGGCTTTGATTATTTCAAAACATTCCCATGCCCAAAAGAATTGTTCTCTGTTGAAATTTATGGCTGATTTTCAGAACACTGTGCGTCAACTAAAGTCATCTACAATACTGTTGGCATTTGAAAGAATAATAGGGTTTTAAAAAGCTCAAACTGAGCTGGGCGAGGTGACATATGCCTTTAATCTCAGTACTTTGCAGTCTGAGATAGGAAGATCACAGGTTTTAGGTCAGCGCCCAGTACCTTAGTGAGACCCAATTTCAAAATAAAAAATAAAATATGGCTCGGGGTATAGCTCAGAGGTAGAACACCCCTGGGTTTGATCCCAGTACCACAAAAAAACCTCAAACTGATATTAGTTCATATGCACCCCTAAAATTTGTATTGTTACCGCTTTGCTAGTAATTTTATGATGAATATAAATCATATTAAACTGTATGCTTTTTAAAGTACCATATGGACAGAAATCTGCTAGTCTTTTACTGGACTTTTATAATAAATATGGTGATCTTACCAGGTGTGATGGTGCATGCCTGTAATCCTAGTTACATGGGAGGCTGAGGCAGGAGGATCACAAATTTGAGATCAATCTGGGCAACTTAGACCTTGTCTTAAGTTAAAATTTAACAAGGCTGGAGATATAGGTCAGTGGTAGAGCACTTGCTTAGCATGTGTGAGACTTTGAGTAAAATACCCCATCCTGAAAAAAGAAAAAAGTATCATTACTGTATGACAAAGATTTTTAATGCTAATATCAGATCTAGATTATTATTAGGGAAAACAAACAATTCAAAAAAGAAGAGAACACTTGTCTGTCATGCACAAGACCCTAGTTCAATCCCCAGCACTGCATACACATGTTTTTACAAAGTACATATATTCAGCCAGGCGTGCTGGCACAAACTTGTAATCCCAGCTACTCGCTTGGCTGAGGCAGGAGGATGGTGAGTGGGAGGCCAGACTGGGCAATTTAGCAAATAATTAAAATTAAAATAACTCCGGGCGTGGTGGCGCACGCTTGTAATCCCAGTACTTTGGGAGGCGGAGACCGGAGGATCCGGGTTTGCGGCCAGCCTCAGCTCTCTCTCTCTCTCTCTCTCTCTCTGTCTCTGTCTGTCTCTCTCTCTCTACTTAGTGAGGCCCTCCGCAACTTCGTGAGACCCAGTTTCAAAATAAAGTATAAAAATAGGGCCGGGGTTTTAGCGCGGAGGTAGAACGCCCCTGGGTTCAATCCCCAGTACCACAAAAAAATTTTTTTTAAATAATTGAAAATTAAATAAAAAGGGCTGTGGGTGTAGCTCACTGGTAGAGCACCCCTGAGTTCAAACCCTAGCACCACAAAGGAAAAGAAGGAAGAAAAAGAAAAAAAAAAAAAAACAGAAATCAAGGAAAGCGCTTGAGAAAGTGAGTTCAACCTTTCTGCCCATCCAGCCCGTGAGGACACAGCAAGGAGGCGCCATGTTGGGAGGAGGAAGCCAGTCCTCTCCCCACACTGAATATCCAGAGGTCTGGACCTCAGACCTGCTAGCCTCCAGAACCGTAGAGATCAAGTTCAGTTATTGATAAATTACGCAGCCTAAGGTATTTTGTTCCAGCAGTGTGAAGGGATATGTCCAACTCCTCCTCCTATGGGAAGGACACTTTTTCTGACTATAGGAGTCCTGGCTGACAGGCGTGCTTTTCATCGCTTTGATATATCAACCCACTGCCTTCTGGATCCCAGGGTTTCTGATGAGAAACTCAGCGAGGATCTTATAGGCAAATTAAGATGAAAGCCCCTTCCTCTAGGCCCCATAGGTGTTAACGGTGTGCTCTATGGTGCCTTAGGGAGCAGAGCATTTTGTTATAGTATCACGACGTTAGTAAAGTGCTACCATCCTTTTGACACCAGTCATTCTGAGTTGAAAGAAACAGTAATGTGAGCTGGGCATGGTGGGGAATACCTGTAACCCTGTTACTTGGGAGGCTGAGACAGGAGGATTGCAGATTTGAGTCCAGCCTCAGTAACTTAGTGAGGCCCTGCTTCAAAATAAAAGATAAAGCAGGGCTGGGGTCAATCCCTAGTACCAAAGAAAAGAAAAAAAAAAAAGATTTTGCTCTCTTGAGTATAGATATGATGAGGTCTTTAAAAGCCAAAACTTATTACAGATTTTTGCTACACATTTTAATTTTGAAAGAAGTATCAGTCTCCATAATCCACTGAAGCAAAAAGCTTCTGGAGTCCTTATTCTTGTTAAAGAGGAAAGGGTACTGGTGGCCCCAAAATGTGACAGCCACAGTGGGCCACGCCCAACTGTGACCCAGCCATTTCTTGCTCCAGGTGGACCATAGCAGGTAAGAGATGCCCTTTTCCCTTCCACCCAGGCACAAAGCCTCATCTATCTATTATTGACAGTGGACCCAACCCAGAGGCCTATGGCCGACAAAATCTTGAGGCACTCCTGGCTGAGACAGGGTAAGGAGTATTCACCGACTCCTCACCAGCCACCCCACCAAATACCCGAACATTTGTGGGGTACAACATGATGGTTAGATAACTCTGAGTTGGGCGTGGTGGTGCACACTTGTAATCCCAGTACTTGGGAGGCTGAGACAGGAGGATCGCAGGTTCGTGGCCAGCCTCAGCTACTTAGTGAGGCCCTCTGCAACTTAGTGAGACCCTGCTTCAAAATAAAAAATAGGTCTGGGGGTATAGCTCAGAGGTCGAATGACCCTGGGTTCAATCCCCAGTGCCGCAAAAAATAAATAAATAAATAAGTAAAAAATAAAAAATAGATAACTCTGTATACTGTGGGTAGATTAACTCTTGCTAATTAATATGTCTCTCAGCTCCCTGGACCCTCAGCGTGGACTCAGCTGCAGGAGGGACGTGCAAACTGCCTGGGCTTCTCCCCAGGGATTGCAGTTACCAGGCCATCTGGAGCCTCCTGGACATGAGGGGGCCCTGAGCCCCCACCTGCGAGCGACCTGAGACTTTTTCCTGGGAAACTCCCTCTGCCCTGAGAGGGTTCTTAATAAATGTCTGTTTCTGAGGAATCTTATAATAAAATTGATGATCCTGAAAGATGACCACAGATACCTCGTTGTTTTATGTCTTCCTTGCACAGAATCGGGGCTGGGCACGGTTCAGTTTGCGCAGCAGGTAGCACTGTAGTTCTGGGAGTTCGTGGGAAACTGAAGGGCAATGTGGCTTTCCAGGCCTGTGGAGGTTTCAGAACAACGAATGACTCAAAGTGCTTCTGAAGGGACACGGCTCTGAGCAGGCAAGCAGCCCCAGTGCTAGAGAGGAGGAAAGAGTGAACACTCTCGAGTTTTGACTTGAAGAACTGGGGGGACAGCCCTGCTGCTCACTGAGCAGGAGAGGCTGGGAAGAAGCAGCTGGGAGAGTGGAAAGCGGGGGGGGGGGGCTTGGGTCTGGGAAGCCTGGTAGGTCTCAGCAGAGAGCTCCATCACTTCTAGCAGGGACCACACTCACACTCCTTCCAATTTGTTCCTGTTTGGGGTTTTGTTTTGTTTTGTTGTACTAGGGATTGAGCCCAGGGGCATTCTACCTCCACGCTATACCTCCAGCTTTTTTTTTTTTTTTTTTTTTTTTGAAATAGGGTCTAAGTTGCTGAGGGCCTTGCTAATTTGCTAAGGCTGGCCTTGAATCTGTGATCCTCCTGTCTCAGCCTCCTAAATAGTACGATTACAGGCATGAACCACCACATCCAGCTTGAACTTTGCTCTTGTTCCGACAGGTCTCTGACCTGTCACCTGCTCCAGCCAGAGAGTCTCAGGGCTGGGGATGGATTCCCAGCAGCCATGGATCAGCAGACCTAATAAATGTCACCCTCTGGCCTGTGATTCTTCACCTGGCCTGAAATGAATTACTCCATGTAATTTATTTGATGGACAAACTCTAGTACAATGGGCCCTGTGGTAGGGAGTGGCTGGGGTTGGGGGGAACATTAAAGGATGCAATGGGTTGTCCTCTTTCCCCCCAATAGCATCATCCACTTCTTAGAGTGCTGGGTTAGTTAGCATTCCACCACGATGACACAAACATCTGGGATTACTTATAAGCACAGGTTTGTTTGTTTGTTTGTTTGTTTGTTTGGTTGGTTGGTTGGTTGGTTGGTTGTTTGATTGGTTGGTTGGTTTTTGGTACCTGTGATTGAACCCAGGGGCATTCTTCCTCTGAGCTGTACCCCCAGCCCTGTTTCAACAGGGTCTCCCTAAGTTGCTGAGGGGCTTGCTAAATTGCTAGGGTGGCCTCAAACCTGCAATTCTCCTGTTCTAGCCTCTCAAGGACTGGGATTACAGTCATGTGATACCACACCCTGCTAGAGTTTGGTCTTTCCATAGTGATATTTTCTCCTTTTTAGAGCAGTAGCACAGGGCAGTCCTCTGAGGGACCTGACCTAGGTATGGACCCTTCAGTAACTGCAAGTGTCCATGGGGTGCTGAGCAGGGAGCCAGATGTCTGGGGGGTCAGAGGGAGGATGTATGGCAGGAGACAGCAGCCTAGGGGGCTGGATGGTTTCCATGAAGGGGTATTTCCCAAGTTCCAGGTTTCCAGGTCCTGGTGTTTCCATCTCAAGCAGTGAATGTGTGGTTGAAGAAACCCATCCTGGAGTTTCCTCCTGGTTCCTCAGGAGCCTAAGGAATGTTCAGGAAGCCTCAGGAGAGTCAGGCTTTGGCTGTCGGGGCCAGCAGCTGCCTCTTCTGTCCCTCACTAGTTCAAGGTCATTTGTATAGGAAGGGCTTTGGGTTTTTGTTCTTAAGAGCAGGGAGCTGCTGGGGGTTCAGCAGGGAGTCAGGGGTCCACTTTTTTTCCACAAGAGACCTCTGGGTAAGGGCGCACAGTGGACCCTGAGGAGAATGGAAGCTGAGAGTCCCCCACCCCCAAGAGGAGAAAGACCCAAAGTCATCCCAAGAAGGGAGATCTATTGCAGACTGGATACTGAGGAGGACAGGAGAAGAAGAGAAGGGAGTAGATAGGGCAGGAGAAGGGAAAAAAGGAGGGAGGAAGGAGAAAAGGGAGAGGAAAAATGGAGAGAAAAGGTAGAAGGGAAGAGGGCGGGTAGAGCCAGGTATGCTCGCACACACCTCTAATCTCAGTATTTGGGAGGCTGAGACTGGAGGATCGCAGATTCGAGTCCACTCTCAGCAACTTAGGGAAGCCCTCAGCAACTTAATGAGACTCTTCTTCCAAATAAAAAATAAATTAGGGCTGGTGGTGTAGCTCAGAGGTAGAATGCCCCTGGGTTCAATCCTCAGTTCCACAAAAAGGAAATGAGGAAGGGTAGTGTTGAGGGAGCAGGAGGAAGTGGGAGGGGATGGAGGGAAGGTGTGCAGGACGAGAGGAGAGGAGCAGAGGAAATAGAACTCAATGGGGGTCGGGAGGATGCTTATGAAGAAGTGTTCTTCTTTTGATTATTCTCAGTCATTTTCAAAAACCTTAGAGCTGGGCGTGGTGGCGCACACTTGTAATTCCAGTACTTGGGAGGCTGAGAACGGAGGATCCGGGTTCACGGCCAGCCTCAGCTACTTAGTGAGGCCCTCCGCAACTTCGTGAGACCCGGTTTCAAAATAAAGTATAAAAAATAGGGCCAGGGGTGTAGCTCGGAAGTAGAATGCCCCTGGGTTCAATCCCCAGTACCGCAAAAAAAAAAAAAAAAAAAAAAAAACTTAGCTGGAAGGCCCCACAGAAACAGTTGGCAGGCACGATTTGTTCCCCAGGCTGTAGCACGCACATCCCTGTCTGCAGAGGATTGGAAAGGAGGCTGGAGGATTGGAAAGCAGCTGGAAATGGGACACAGAGTGAAATGGGATCGGGGATGGGGTCTGAAGAGAACTCCAGCCCACTGGCTGCTGGGCAAGTGTAGCCTTTATAGGGCAGAGCTGGGACAAGGTCAACTAACAGTTACCCAGGGATGGGAGTGGGGGACAGGGGAAACAAATGCTGTTATGGGGATATTCAAAGGTTAAGGAACAGAAAACATTCTGCTGTATGTAGATGGGGCAGTCCTCTCAAGGTTGCAATGGTCTGTGGGCAGATGTCTCCCATAAGGTTAAGGTCTGACCCAATGGGTTAAGTAGGAGAGGGTGGGAGAAGGAGTCTGTATTACATTGTCTTAGGTTTCCAGACATGATATCTGTTTCCAGCCTTATGATGATATATATGGAAATGTAAGAGAAGGTAACACAGACCCCTTCTGTATGTAGATATAAAGGAAGGTAGGTGGGAGGGACGGGAATTTCTCTGCAGCTGCTTCTTGCTGACAAAGGGGACGTCATATTGTCAGTGTGGAGAGTGTCACAGAGTCATTCTTGGTAGGCGATGGTTGCAAAGGTGTCCCATCAAAAGGATGTCGTCCGTGTTTTTGTGTGATGAATTATACTGTTATCTGTAATCCCTGGGAAAGGAATCTAGAGACAGGGTTAAAAATGCAGGGTCCAGCAGGGCATGTGGGTGCACACCTGTAAACCCAGGACTTGGAAGGCTGAGATAGGAGGATCACAGGTTTGCATCCAGCCTCAGCAACTTAGTGAGGCCCTACTCAACTTAATGAGACCCTGTTTCCAAATAAAAAATAAAAATAGGGCTGGGGGTATAGCTCAGAGGTAGAATGCTCCTGAGTTCAATCCCTAGTACAACAACAACAACAATAAATAAATAAATAAATAAATAAATAAATAAATAAATGACATAGGGCTGGGATGCAACTCAGAGGTAGTACCCCCAGTACTGCAAAAGGAAAAAAAGAGAAGAAAACCTGGAGATAAGCTATTTGCCTCTGTTAACCGTCGCAACAGCTCACCCCATGTTGTCAAATTATCATTCATCCTGTGGCATGGTTTGGCTCTGCTTCTACCTGTGCAGGGAAGGGAAGTAGAAAGTTGCCAGGCCGGGCGTGGTGGCGCACGCTTGTAATCCCAGTACTTGGGAGGCGGAGACCGGAGGATCCGGGTTCGCGGCCAGCCTCAGCTCTCTCTCTCTGTCTCTCCTTGTCTCTCTCTCTCTCTCTCTCTCTCTCTCTCTACTTAGGGAGGCTTCCGCAACTTCGTGAGACCCGGTTTCAAAATAAAGGATAAAAAATAGGGCCAGGGGTGTAGCGCAGAGGTAGAACGCCCCTGGGTTCAATCCCCGGTACCGCAAAAAAAAAAAAAAAAAAAAAAAAAAAGAAC
>PVJS01063920.1:0-10343 GCA_004027185.1 Glis glis | reverse complement strand
GGTTCGAGGCCAGCCTCAGCTCTCTGTTTCTCTCTCTGTCCCTGTCTCTCTCTCTCTCTCTCTACCTAGTGAGGCCCTCCACAACTTCGTGAGACCCGGTTTCAAACTAAAGTATAAAAAATAGGGCCGGGGGTGTAGCGCGGAGGTAGAACGCCCCTGGGTTCAATCCCCGGTACCGCAAAAAAAAAAAAAAAAAAAAAAAAAAAAAAAAAAACAAGAAATCTGCCTTAATTTCCCCAGGACCCTCCAAGTTCCACACCTCCTACAGGAACTGCCCAGCAGGTGGCAAAATGACTTGATCTAATTATCCCAAGTCTTCTGCCCCCACAAAAGGTAGGGATGGAAATGGAAATGAAAAAGTGGGGGAAAGGGGCTGGGATGTAGCTCAGTGGTAAAGTGCTTACCCTTGCAAGCGCAACACTGTGGGTTCGATCCCCAGTACCAAAAAAGACAAAAAAGAGACCAAAAAAAAGTCAAGCTTAAAGAAAAACTAACAAAAAGCAGGGAAAAGCTGGGAAGGCAGGAGCCCACTGGATTCTCATACATGTGCCTCAACCCCCAAACAATCAGAAATCGAGGAGGTACTTAGTTGAGCAGGGGCTGGGTGGAGGAAACTCATTCTCCTGGACTCCTGTCCTTGAGAAATTTATTATCCAGGGTAAGTCTCAGTCTTGTGGAATCTTATAGACATTCAAGGAATCTACTACAAATGAGTTCTGCAACTCTTCTGCCCGTTTCTGTTCTCCTAAGACCCAAGATTTCTGATACTGGCTTGGAGGGTCTGAGCACAGTGGTATGCAGGGAGATTGCCGCCTCGAATCCCATCTCTGTCACTTACTAGCTGGCTGACATCAGTAAGTGTTGGCTATTATATTATTTGCCAGCTCAGCATTACCCTGTCTATAGGCAGGAGCCAGTGTTTGGAAGATGTCTGTTCTTCCTGAATTCCTTACACATATTAATCAACCTTTCTTTCTCTCCCAGTCCCCATTCTATCTTGATTGAAAGAGAAATACCAAGCTGGGCGTGGTGGCGCACGCTTGTAATCCCAGTACTTGGGAGGCTGAGACAGGAGGATCCAGGTTCGCGGCCAGCCTCAGCTACTTAGTGAGGCCCTCCGCAACTTAGCGAGACCCTGTTTTAAAATAAAGAATAAAAAATAGGGCTGGGGGTGTAGGTAGAATGCCCCTAGGTTCCATTCCCAGTACCACATCCCGTTTCTATTTAAAAAGAAATACCCAAAGATGGTTACCTTCATATTGTTACATCACTCTTCTGTTAACCAAAAAAGAAAGGTTCTGAAACAGTTCTTATCCATATCCCCCTCACCCCACCCCATCCACACCCCTAACCACTCTGCTTCCCTTACGAATGATGCAAAACCCAGGATGAATAACCAACATTTGTATAGGACTATGCAGTTTTCAGAGTGCTTTGTGTATGTGTGTGTGTGTGTGTGTGTGTGTGTGTGTGTGTGTGTGTGTTTGTGTGGTACTGGGGATTGGGGATTGAACCCAGGGACATTCTACCTCTGAACTACACCCCCAACTCTATTACAAGCGTGTGCCACCATGCCGGGCTCAGAGTGCTTTTGGCATACACATTTTCATTCAGTTCATGGTAAACAGTGTATTTTATCCTTAAAACAATCCTATAAGCCACAGATACTTTGGCCCCATTTTATAAATATGCAAACTAAATTCTAGATAGGTTTTATAAATTGCCTATGCTTCCAGAGCTAGGAAGCAAGTCACACCAGGACTCAAAACTGGGCCTCCTAACAGTTTTCTCTACTTCTCTTCATTAGGATATCCAAGTTCACATCCTGGGAGGATGAGGAACTTGAAGTTTATGGCCGGTTATAAACCTCCAAAGGTGGTGGCGCACACTTGTAATCCCAGTACTTTGGGAGGCGGAGACTGGAGGATCCGGGTTCGCGGCCAGCCTCAGCGCTCTCTCTCTCTCTCTCTCTCTCTCTCGGTGTCTCTCTCTCTCTCTCTCTCCTCTCTCCTTAGTGAGGCCCTCCGCAACTTCGTGAGACCCGGTTTCAAAATAAAGTATAAAAAATAGGGCCGGGGGTTTAGCGTGGAGGTAGAACGCCCCTGCGTTCAACCCCTGGTACCGCAAAATAAATAAATAAATAAATAAACCTCCAAAGGGAACAGACAGATACACACACACACAGCTCATTTTTCTCCCGCCTGGCCCAGACACAACTGTCTAGGCTGAAGGCCCACAGACTTGAGACAACTACAAACACCAGGTCTAGGTGGGGTGGGGACATCACAGAGAGGACCAAAAGTTCACAAGGGTGTGAGCATCTGTTAAGAGTGCAACTAGGTCATGACAATGACCACAGGCATTCCAGACCACTGGGCAAGCCCAAAGGAACCCCTTGTACACTCACCCTTCCTCACCCCAACACATCACCCTCACTCACCCACATTCCCAGTGGAGAAGAAAATGGACTAGTGGCCTGCTGGCCAGGCCTGAGAGTTTGATCAGATTCAGGCATCCACACCCGCACACGCAGCAGGAAGCTCAGAGCCATGGAAAGCAAATCCTGGGCTCACCCAAACGCCAAACGAGAAGCAGCCACAGCCCGGGTCCAGGGATCAGGCTCAGAGCCACTGTCTCCTCACAGGATGGCTGCCAGGCAGAGCTATAAAATGTGCCTCGACTTAATTTTTCCATGGACAAAACCCCAGGCAGGACCGCCAGGCTCTGGAGGAACTGCGATTCCAAAGGCCCAGTGCCTGTATGTGCTGGGATCTGTAGCTGGAGTTGGAACAGGGAGAGTATTTGGGGGTCAGGGTAGCCACCCCCTAGGCCATTTCTCTTCCTGATATCTTTCTAAGGCCTAGTGCAGCAATAGAATAAGTTTTCATTAGGGACTGATTCAGGGTTGGAATTCAGTGCAAATTGCTTACATCTGCTTGGCCATGTCCCAGACAGCCAGGTAGTTTAGAGAAAGGAGGGGCAGTGTTGGCCCACTTCTGAGAGCAGGAATAGCTGTGTGCTAAAGAACCTCTGGTGTGGTGCTGGGACCAGCCGGCCCAGGGTTACAGAACTCCCCAACCAGTTGAGAAAAAACACCACAGAGGCCGGAGACAATAAAGATTCCATCCCAGGCACCACTAGTGGGAGTGGGGCAGGCAAGCCACAAAGACCCTGAAAGGGGGTGGAGATGGAGGGAGAGAAGGTTGGCTTGAAGGAGCAATGGCAGATCACACACACACACACACACACACACACACACACTCACTCTCCAAGCTCATTCAGCTAGGGTGTGTGCACGAACCTCATACATTTGGTAACCTCTTTCCACAACCCAGGAGCCTGCCAAGCCCCCAGGCTCCCCACCCCACCCCACCCCAGCTTGGCAGCCTTGCCTGAGCGTCCTACTGCGATTGCACCCCCAACATCAAAGCCACCGCTGTCGGAGCTGAAAAAATGAGAGACAAGTACAGGCCAGGAGAGCTGAGCCTTCCCTGAGGACCAAGATCTCAGGCCGAAGGGTCCCTCTCCCTCTTTCAAGCGGTCTCCTTTTGCTGCAGTATCCTTATAAGGGCGAAGCCAATTCTTCCCTCCGCTTGGTTAAAAAAAAAAAAAAAGAATATAGTCGCCAGACTAGAATCTGACTTTTCACCCACTGCACGGGAAAGCACAACCCGCTTCGCCCCCAATCCCCGACAGGTTTTGCTTTTTTTATTTCTCATCTTAAACAAACAACCCCAAAGCCATTGGCTGGTTCAGATCGCCCTGCAGCTGGGAGCCAGGAAGTGTGTTCGCAGAGCAGGGGGTGGGGTGGGGGCCGGGGCCCGCCAGGCCCCGAAGCTGCGGGCGCGCAGTGGGGTCCCGGCGAGCCACCTGCGGGGCGCCGCGGGCGGGAGCTCGGGCTGGCTCGGCGTCCTCCGCGCAGCCCTCCGCCCCGCAGCCTCGCCGCTCCCATTGTTGCACCCCGGCTGTTGCCATGTTGGAGGGGAGCCCCTTGACCTCGGCCGCCGCGGTTCCGGGCGCACTCTGCAGACCCGAGGCGATGCTCCAGGCTGGGTGCGAGTCCTACCTGCGCTCGCTGCGGGCTCTGCTGCCACTCGCAGAGGTGTCGAGGGCTCGGCGACGTGGGCTCCGGCTCCGCGCCTCCCCGGCTCGCGCGGTGGCTCCAGGCGTCCCCTGCACCGGCGCGATGTGGGGTGGCCGACCGCACGCCGCCGCCTCCCGGGCCGCTCCCCGCTCCCTCCTCGCGCTGGCTCTGGGGTCCCCGGCGCAGGGGGACCGGCGCGAAGGGCGCAAGGACCAGCCTGGATGGGGGAGTGCTCTCCGCCGGGAGCGTGCGCGAGCTGGCAGTCAGGCAACCCCGGGTGAGACAAAAGCGGGAGCATCGGGCGAGAGGGGAGAAGCCATCTCCCGGACAGCCGGAGCACTGCACGGCGACGCGAGGCTCGGCCAGACCCTGCCTGGACAGGCAGCCGCCGGCCGCCCGCTCCAGCCGCAGCCCGCGAGCCGAGGGCGGGGCGCCGGCGGGAACCCCGGCCGCCCCCCGCTCCCTCCCTCCCTGCCTCCGCCCGCCCTCCGAGCCGGCGCGTGGGGGAAGAGACCCGCGCTGCGAGCCCCAGGTCGCCGCTTGCCACTCGGGCGAGGGCTTTTGCAGCTGGTCGTTACTTTTCCCTACTGGAACCCCTTGGCTTTGGGTCAGATGAAAGCCAGCCGGGTCGTTCTGCAGGAAGCGACCCAGTGTGGAGGTTCAGTTATCCACTCGAGGAATTCCCCCCGTAATTTTGCTAGAGATCCCCTATGAGAGTGGAGGTGCCGGTGGGTGGGGAGGAGAGCTGTCTCCCGCTTTACACACCCAGCCTCATTTCTTTTCTTACTTGCCCAAGTGGATCGTCCGACCTGAGGGGGAGGGGAGGCAGAGGACCCTCCAACCCAACTAGGATAGGGGAAAAGAAGGAAAAAAAAAAAACCCTTTCATATGTAATATTCTAAAATTTGTCTCCGCCGGGTACCTGTCTTTGAGCAGTGGTCTCAAGAAGCATTTTCCTGAAGGATCCAACGCATGGTTGGCCAGCTCTTCTAGTGCATGCGTCTGGTTTGCACAATAACTCTGATGTCTAAAGTCTAAAAAAAAAAGGAGCTTTTCGGCCGGGCATGCTGGAGCACGCCTGTAATCCCAGTACTTGGGAGGATGAGACAGGAAGATCCCAGGTTCGCAGCAACTTACTGAGGCCCTCTAAATGAATATGGCTGGGGGTGTAGCTCGGGGGTAGAATGCCCCTGGATTCAATCCCCAGTACCACACATACACACAAAAGTAGCTTTTCCTCAAAGGTGCCTTTTCCTCAAAGGTAGATCTTGGGCTCCCTTCTGCTCTCCTCCTTCCTTTCTTCTTTCTTGCCAGTCGCCCTAATGAAGATCAACCCCTGGTACTCAGCATCCCTCCTCTGTATCTGTTCCGGTGTCCAGGTCTCAGGCCTCCTTCAGATGCCCACAGTTCCCAGCTAAGCCTCCGATGGAGACAGTTGTCAAGCTTCCCCTTGCCTTGCCTCAAGGAAATTGTTGGGATGCTACCAGTCCAGTCTGTCTTTGGGTTCATTAGAGTTTAAAATAAAAAGTAAGAAAGGTATTTTTTAAAAGATGCTGGAGCCAAGTGTGGTGGTGCACGCCTGTAATCCCAGTACTTGGGAGGCTGAGACAGGAGGATTGTAGCGAGGGAACCCACAGAGACACACTAGACTCCAAAAATCCAATTTTGAGGTCTTTATTTTACCGACCGGTCTGGGCTACACACCTGGAGAGTGTAGCCCCTAGCCTCTATTGACGGCTGCTTACATAGAAAGAAAAGCACAATTCCACAGAGTCAAAAGTTTAAGTTCACATAATTTTAGAATGATGGAAAACAACTCACTTGAGACCAAACAATATATGTTTACCTTACATTTCACACTGCTTGGATTTTTTACATCTGCGTAAGGAAAGTGGCTGGGATACAGAAGCCAAGGTTAAGCATTATGCAGCGTTAGCAAAGTTCATGATGACCCCAATATGGAGTAACTAGTGTTAAGGTCTAGGCACACTATCACAGGATCTCAGGTTCATGGCCAGCCATTTAGTAAGGTCCTGCACAACTTAGTAAGACCCTGTTTTAAAATTAAAAAAACAAACAGCTGGGGGTGCAGCTCAGAGGTAGAATGCCCCTGGGTTCAATCCCCAGCACCAAAAGAAAAAAAAAAGATGTGGGGCCAGATGTGATGGCACACACGCCTGTAATCCCAATACTTGGGGGGCTGAGACCAGAGAATTGCAGGTTTGAAACCAGCCTCAGCAACTTAGTGAGACCTTCAGCAACTTAGCAAGAGCTGGAGGTGTAGCTGGACGTAGAATGTCCATGGGTTCAACCTCCAGTACCAAATAAAAATTAAAAAATAATAAATCAATTGCTATATAGGGTATTGGATTTTTTATTTTAGTTTTTAATCTTTTATATACACAGATCCCATAACAGTGTCTGCCACATAGCATGCTCTCAGTAAAATTTGTCGAATGAGTGGATGGCTCCCTATGGCTTCTTATAACTCTTTTTTTTTTTTTTGGTACTGGATATTGAAACCAGGGGTATTCTACCTCTGAGCTACACTACTCCTAGCCTTATTTTATTTTTTATTTTGAAACAGGGTCTTGCTAAGTTGCAGAGGGCCTTACTAAGTTGCTGAGGCTGGCCACAAACCTGCAATCTTCCTGTCTCAGCCTCTCAAGTACTGGGAATACAGGTGTACGCCAACAGACCTGGCTCCCTGTACCTCTTAAAGTTCAAACTCCTGAAGAAGGTCTGTGAGATATCTCACTATTAGCCTTTACTTTTCACACTAGCCTCAGAGCACAAGGACTTGTCTTTCTCATCCCTGTCTCCCCAGAACAGTACCAGCCACAGAGTATTCGGTGGATGTGTGTTGAATGGACAACCTCCCACATTCCAGTGCAAACTTCATATTTGGGGCTTACTGAACTCCTTGCAGTTGTTTGCATTATACCCACCCACGGGCCTTTCTATAAACTTTTCCCACTGTCTGGAAAGGATCTTTATCCCCAATCCCACCTCTATCCTTTCCCTTTTACATGGCTTTCTCTCTACATGGTAGGCAGAATAATGGCTCCCAAAGGAGGAAATGACCACCTCTTAATCCCTGGGAACTATAAATTGTTATCTTACAAAGTGAAAGTATTTTGCAGATTAAGTTAAGGACCTGGAGAGCCAGAGATTATCCTGGATGATCCAGGTAGGCCCAATATAATTACTTAAAAGTAGAGAATCTTTTTTTAGTTGGGGTCAGAAGAAGAAATGATGATAGAAGAATGGCCAGGAAAATGTAACAGTTCGGCTTCCAAGTTGTAGGATGGAGGTCCTGAGCCAAGGACTGTGAACATCCTATAGAGACTGGAAAAGGCTTGGAACACAGCCCTGCCTGGATTTTAGCCCCGTGAGATCCATGGTGGACTTCTGACTGACAGAAGTGTAAAATAATAAATTTGTGGGATTTTTTTAGCTGGGTGTGGTGGCACACGCCTGTAATCCCAGTACTTGGCAGGCTGAGACAGAAGGATTGCAGGTTTGAGATCAGCCTCAGCAATGTAGTGAGACTCTTGACAGCCTAGCAAGACCCTGTCTCAAATAAAAATTATAAGGGGCTGGGGTATAGCTCAGAGGTAGAATGCCCCTGGTTCAACCTCCAGTACTAGATTTATTTATTGCGGTACTGGGGATTGAACCCAGGGGCATTCTACCTCCGAGCTACATCCCCAGCCCGATTTTTTGTTCTTTATTTTGAAACAGGGTCTCACTAAATTACGGAGGGCCTCACTAAGTAGCTGAGGCTGGCCGCAAACCCAGATCCTCCTGTCTCAGCCTCCCAAGTACTGGGATTACAAGCGTGCACCACCACACCCGGCTTCTATATTTAAAAAATTTTTATTTTTCAGTGGTAATCACAAGAAGTAGGTTACTGGTCAGAAGCAAGTGGCTAAAGTCAGTGGGAGAGGAAGATGATGGATCTCAGGGCTCTGCTCTCAGACAGAACTAGTTTTATTATAAAACAAATCTGAGTTAAAATTGAAAAAGGCAGTGTTTGTAACACTTTTATTTTAAAACTCTTGAAAAAGATTCAAATATCTCTGAGAGATATTTGATAGGATATTGGATAGAAATGCTCTCTTTCTTTCTCTCTTGTTTTTTCAGTGCTAGAGAAAGAGCCAAAGGCCTGGCACAAGCTGGGCAAGTGCTCTACCACTAAGCCAGACCCCCCCCACTTTGTAAATATTTTGTGGATTGACTTTTTTTTTAACAGTACTGGGGATTGAACCCTGACCTCACACATGCTAGGCAAGTGCTCCACCACTGAGCTACATTCCCAGCCCAATTGACCTCTTTAATGTCTTGACTCCACTGGCTGTCTTTGAAGTCAGCCCTGCTTCTCAATACCTTTGCACTGACCCATGACATCTAAGGGGTGCATTGTTCAGGGATACTTAGCCCAGTGTCTGAGTTCTTGGTGCTCTGAGGGGTTCCTGGCTGCTAGCCTCCCAGTATTTACAGAGACCAGGGTGACAGGAGAGAGGTTGGAGAGCCCATTGGAAACCCGGGCTGTGCTCAGTTAGGAATCAGGCCAAAAATACCATCGGAGACTTCTGCAAACAACCTCTCTGTACCATGCATCCTCCTAGTATCTTGTAAATGGTCTCAGCTCCTAACACTCTACCCAGTGATGATAGACGATCAGGTCTCTAAGTAGGCAGCCATACTTGGTGTTGCTTTGGGGAGCCTCGGGAAGCCCCCTCCCCAGAAATTAAACAGCTCCCCGTTGTCCTAAAAGTCCACCATTTAAGATTGTATTGCTCCTTAATATAATGATATTTCACTCAAAAGTCTCTCTGTGCCAGATACGCAGCCATGCATCACTGCGGAGTCTCAGGATGAGGGAGACAGAGCCTTGCCATCCCTGTAGCTGCCTGAGTCCCTGTGAACACAGCTGCTGCTCCAAGGTGCCACCACTTGAGCCAATACTTGCCAGCTGGAAGAGGGTACCGCGTGATGGTCCAGACAACAATACAGCCACTGAGAGGGGAAGAAGGTGTGAGAACCACAAACATAAGCCTCTCTCTCACTCTATCACTTCATCCCCATACAGAATTGATGATGATTTCCCTCTCTCTCTCTCTCTCTCTCTCTCTCTCTCTCTCTCTTTTTGTGTGGTGCTAGGTTCTGAACCCAGCACCTCTGAGCTACACCCCCAGCCCTATTTTATTTTTTATTTTGAAACAGGGTCTCACTAAGTTGCTGAGGCTAGCTTCTAACCTGAGATCCTCCTATCTTGGCCTGGGACTGGTACAGAATTACAGGTGTGCACCACCATGCCTGGCTGTGATATCTTTTCAAGCAGATAAGCCTAATGAGTAGGACAGTAAAAATCATCCCTTTAAAAATAAGTGGGGGCCAGGCTCAGTGGTGCACACTTGTAATCCCAACGACTCAAGAGGCTGAGGCAGGAGGATTGCAGGTTTGAGGCCAGCCTGGGCAACTAAGCAAAACCTTATTTCAAAATTAAATAAGTAAATAAAAAGGTCTGGGGATTTAGCTCAGTGGTAGCGTGCTTGCCAACATGCATGAGGCCCTGGGTTCAATCCTGGGTACTCTGGGGTAGGAGTGGGAAAAAGATCTGCGTACACATTTTCTTCAAGAAGTGTTGGCGAGGATGTGCAGAAATGGGAGCCTTGAACACTATTGGTGGGAATGTAAGTTAGTACAGCCATTATTGAAAACTGTACGGAGGTTCTTCAAAATATTAAAAATAAGCTGGGTGTGGTGGCACATGCTTGTAATTCTAGTACTTGGGAGGCTGAGACAGGAGGATCAAAGGTTCAAGGACAGCCTCAGCAAGTAGTGAAACTCTCATCAGCCTAGCAAGACCCTGTTTCAAAATAAAAATAAAACAGGGCTTGGGGTGTAGCTTGAGGCAGAATGTCCCTGGGTTCAATCCCCAATACCACACACACACACAAAAACTAAAAATAGAACTGCCATACAAACCAGCAATCCCACTTCTGGAAATATATCCAAAGGAAATGGAATACGCGCCGGTCGTGGTGGCGAACATTTGTAATTCCAGTACTTGGGAGGCGGAGACCGGAGGATCCGGGTTCGCGGCCAGCCTCAGCTACTTAGTGAGGCCCTACGCAACTTCGTAAGACCTGGTTTCAAAATAAAGGATAAAAAATAGGCCTGGGGGTGTGGCTCAGAGGTAGAACGTTCCTGGGTTCAATCCCCGGTACTGCAAAAAAAAAAAAAAAAAAAG
>PVJS01063919.1:0-10369 GCA_004027185.1 Glis glis | reverse complement strand
GGATTGAACCCAGGGGCGTTCTACCTCCGCGCTACACCCCCAGCCCCATTTTTTATCCTTTATTTTGAAACAGGGTCTCATGAAATTGCGGAGGACCTCACTAAGTAGCTGAGGCTGGCCGCAAACCCGGATCCTCCGGTCTCCGCCTCCCAAGTACTGGGATTACAAGCGTGCGCCGCCACGCCCGGCTCCAGCGTTTTCTTATGTAGGGTGAGATACAATACAAGCTCAGGGTGAAACTGAGGTTCCCATGGGAGGTTTCCACAGCAGGGCGTGGGAAGCCTCTATGGTTCCCATAGTATCCAGGTACGCCAAGCAAGCTAAGCATAATGAAAGTACAGAGGCAAGAATAGGCGGTTAGCAAGATAACAATAACACAATAAGTTACAATATGTTGTGACGACAATCCGTTAACTATCCTGCCAATGTCCTAGTTTCATTTTTCAAGGCCAACTTGCCTGTTTTAGGGCCAGGTTTGAGGTCATTCTGAGCAACAAATATGGAGTCACTCTAGCTAATAAGTGACTCTGGCTAACAAGCTCTAACTATGCATCATCACTAGAGCATCCTGGGACCCGCAGAGCCCAGCATGTAGGAAAGCACTTCCTGTCACTGCTGAATGTCAACACCAGCACAGCCTGGCCAGCCCCCTCACCCTGCCTGTCGCATGCACCGAAGCCCAGTCCTGGGCAGGGTCATTTATTCACGAAGACTGCTCCTTTCCTGCCTGCCCGCACAACACTGTTCCAGTGTGGCCATTGCAGCAGGGGTCTGAAGCCCTGGTCACTGCAGTGGCCTGCCATCATGGGGCTGGGCTCAGTAGGCAAAGAGCCCCTGCCACATCCACCTCCTTCCTCCCTGAGCATGGTGGCGCTGGGTTTTGCCACTCTGGCATGAGTGCAGGGGTGAGGGGCGGGCAGAGCGGTTGAGATGCCCGGCGGGACCTTGGGAAAGGCCTTGGGAATTTCAGTGGAGGAGGAGGGAGGTTTCTTTACCAGCTCCTTCTGGCTGTGCCTCCTCGGCACTGTGGCTGCCACCCCCACCGCACCCAGCCATGGCAGCCGCTGACACTGCCAGGGAATGACGTGGTTTCTGAGAATAGCAGTGCCCAGGTGCCACCTGCAGGCTGCGAGGGAGCCCACCCACAGCCCCAGCCGGCGGCCCGCCTCTTCTCCTCCTGCCCTCTCCTCACAGGCACACAGGGAGACTGCAGACATGGGATGGACCAGGGGTACTCTGAACCCCCCCCCCCCGTCTCCGGGCACGCCTCCCCATCTTCTCCAAGGTCAGGGGCTATGCCTTAATTATCTCTGATGCAAGTCAGGGGTGGAGTCTGTCCCAGGATGTTGAATGACTGATAAAAAGCCCAAACTCCAAATGCACCCAAGAGGCAGTAGGGTTCTGTAATCCACGAGTCCAAACTCCCTGGGGCTGGGAACACCGCTGGGCCAGGCTGTCCATTCCCCTATCCCCAGGGAGAGCCAGCCCAGAACAGGGTGGGGCAGGGTGTGTGTGTGTGTGTGTGTGTGTGTGTGTGTGTGTTGCCGAGGATGGAATCCAAGGGTATTCTACCTCTGAGGTACACCCCCAGCCCTATTTTATTTTTTTGTGGTACCGGGGATGGAACCCAGGGGCATTCTACCTCCGAGCTACACCCCCGGCCCTATTTTTTATCCTTTATTTTGAAACCAGGTCTCACGAAGTTGCGGAGGGCCTCACTAAGTAGCTGAGGCTGGCCGCGAACCCAGATCCTCCGGTCTCCGCCTCCCACATACTGGGATTACAAGCGTGCGCCACCACGCCCAGCTCCCTATTTTACTTTTATAATTTTTTTTTGCGGTACAGGGGATTGAACCCAGGGGCATTCTACCTCTGAGCTACACCCCCAGCCCTATTTTTTATTCTTTATTTTGAAACAGGGTCTCACTAAGTTGAGGAGGGCCTCACTAAGTAGTTGAAGCTGGCCGTGAACCTGCGATCCTCCTGTCTCAGCCTCCCAAGTACTGGGATTACAAGTGTGCGCCATCACACCTGGCTCCCTATTTTATTTTTTTATGTAGAAACAGGGTCTCACTAAGTTGCAGAGAGCCTGGCTAAGATGCTGAGGCTGGCTAAGAACATGAAATCCTCCTGTCTCAGTCTCCCAAGTACTGGGGTTACAGGTATGCGACACCACGCCGGTCTGCTGGGGTTGTTTGATGACAGGTAGATAACGGGAATCCTGAGGGCCACAGCAGAGTCGGCTGAGCCCCCTGAGCTGTGGCCCAGGCTGCGGTTGGGGGTTTGCTGTGACCTCCCTTCTCTGTGGCTTCTCCACAGAGAGCAGCAGTCTCAGGGTATGTTACAAAAGTCCCCTGTACACTACGAGATGACACTTATAGAAAACAGGATCATTGCGAACTTCTTGTAACAGCATGTACTGTTTAGTATTCATAAATACCATAACTGTAGGTGCAATGACTTTTTTTTTGGCACTGGGGATTGAACCCAGGGGCATTCTACCTCCGAGCTGCACCCCCAGCCCTACTTTTTATTCTTTCTTTTGAAATAGGGTCTCACTAAGTTGCGGAGGGCCTCACTAAGTAGCTGAGGCTGACCGCGAACCCAGATCCTCCGGTCTCAGCCTCCCAAGTACTGGGATTACAAGCGTGCGCCACCACGCCCGGCTAAGGTGCAATGACTTTTTAAAATAATAGCATCATTATGTACACAAATGTGAATAATCCTTTCTGGGCCCATAGAGGGCTCACTATGAGCCACGGGATGGCCCTAAACTCTGGACCTACTCTGATTTTATCCACACAACAATCTAAACAGTAGTTACTATCATAGTCCCCCATTTTACAGTTGGAGAAACTGCGGCTCAGAGAGGTTAAACCATAGCTGCCACAAAGTGTCTGTTTTGGGTACTAGAGGTTGAACCCAGGGGTGTTCGACCTCAGAGCTAAACCCCCGGCCCTATTTTATTTTTTTATTTTGAAACAGGTTCTCCTAAGTTGCTGAGGGTCTCACTAAGTTTCTGAGGCTGGCCTTGAATCTGTGATCTTTCTGTCTCAGCCTCCCAAGCACTGGGATTACAGGCATGCACCACCATGCCCAGCTCCACAGTGGTAACTCCTGAACCCAGGTCTTGATGACCCCAGAATATGAGTGCTGCCCTCTGCCGCCTCCCTGCACTCCTGAAAGGGGTTGGGGGATCACCTGGGCCAGAGGCGGGCTCTAGCCAGGCTGTCTGCACTAAAGCACTGGTTCAATTCCCCTGTGCCCTCTGCATCAAAAAGATTCACCCTCATGGCTGGGGCCCCCACCCCTAGCATGGAGGTTCTCAACCTTCCTGGACACTGCTAACTTTTTGCAACATGCCCCAGGGCTGCATTGCATTCCTCTGAGCAGCCCTTCCCTTCCCAGGCAGAGAAGCGTCTGAGATGCAGGAGTCCCACAAGCAACCGCCCACAGGCAGCTCCTGCTGATCCTGGTCCCCGGGGCAGGCTGGGGGCGAGGTGCACACAGTGTGTAGGCTGCCCGGGCTCCCAGGCGAGGAGAGGGCGCCGGGCTGGGACTGGCAGGGATGACAACAGCAGTCACTGTCTCGGAAGCCCTCACAGCTGGGCCGCAGAGCTTGCCGCCAGGGAAATTGGTTGTTTCACTGCCTGTAAAATATTGATCTTTCCTTTTTTGGGCCTCTCAATTACCAGGCTTCCCCTTCTATTTCTTGTGCCTTTCTCTTCAGGCTGATTTCCCCCCCTTCATTCCCTGGGGTCACATCTCCTCTAGCTCGGACCAGACGGTGGAGAGGCTCGTGGCGTGGTTCTCACTGGCTGCCAGCAGATCCTCCCGGCCTGTGCCCAGCCACCCACGCCTCCCTGGTTCAGGCTCCGCAAGCCGCGCCGCTGGGCGCCAGCAAGCGAGCTCTTGTCTCCTGTGAACAACAGAGATAAGCTGGTTTATCTTGCGGCGTGAGCCTCCCTCTGCACGGTGTGGTGCCAAATAAATGTTAGCCATTCCTATTACCAATCGAAGCAAATGCTGAGTAACGCTTCCTTTGTGCCGGGCACTGTCCTGTGAATTTATTAAATTTCCTAACCACCTGGGCAGGGGATACTGATTTGACGCCTAGTTTACAGGTGAGGAAACAGCAAGGCTCAGGCACTCAGGGTTAGCGTCACATGGCTCACAGGAGGCAGCAAACACAGGCAGCTGGGCTCCAGAGTTCACGCGCTGAGTCAGCAATTACTATCATTTCTAGTAAAATAATTATGATCACTATTATTATTATTATTATTATTACTATTATTTTGGTGCTGGGGATTGAACCCGGGGGGTTCTACCTCTGAGCTACACCCCCAGTCCTATTTTATTTTTCTATTTGGAAACAGGGTCTCATTAAGTTGCAGAGGGCCTCACTAAGTAGCTGAGGCTAGCCGCGAACCTGAGATCCTCCTGTCTCAGCCTCCCAAGTACTGGGATCACAAGCGTGCGCCACCACGCCCGGCTATGATCACTATGTTATTATTATCACAAGTTTGGGGGTTTGTTCTGAGCAGGAAAAGAACAAATCTATATTCTGTTTTCATCTAGAAAAACTATCATTGGTACAGGGAACCCCTGCTTAAGAATTTGAATACTAATGGGAAAAATAATTTTAAGATGTTGTACTGATGCTGGGATGCCAGTTAGTGTCCTAGATGAGGCTTATAGATGGACTTAAAATTTGCTAGTTAGATGCCAATATTAAAAACCAAAGCCGGGCGTGGTGGCGCACGCTTGTAATCCCAGTACTTGGGAGGCTGAGACAGGAGGATCGCAGGTTCGTGGCCAGCCTCAGCTACTTAGTGAGGCCCTCCACAACTTAGTGAGACCCTGTTTCAAAATAAAGAATAAAAAATAGGGCTGGGGGTGCAGCTCGGAGGTAGAATGCCCCTGGGTTCAATCCCCAGTACCACAAAAACAAAAAACAAACAAACAGAAAAACCAAGGGAACACTGAGCTAGGTGGCATGGGTCTATAATCCCAGTACTTGGTAGGCTGAGACAGGAGGATGGCAGACTCAAGGCCAGCTTCAGCAATTTTTTTTTTTTTTGCGGTACCGGGGATTGAACCCAGGGGCGTTCTACCTCCGCACTACACCCCCGGCCCTATTTTTTATACTTTATTTTGAAACCGGGTCTCACAAAGTTGCAGAGGGACTCACTAGGTAGAGAGAGAGAGAGAGAGAGAGAGAGAGAGAGAGAGAGAGAGCTGAGGCTGGCCGCGAACCCGGATCGTCTGGTCTCCGCCTCCCAAAGTATTGGGATTACAAGCATGCGCCACCACGCTCGGCCTCAGCTTCAGCAATTTAGTGAGACTATCAGCAACCTAGGAATACCCTGTTTCAAAATAAAAAAATAAAATAAAAGGGCTAGTATACACCTGTAATCCCAGTACTTGGGAGGCTGAGACAGGAGGACTGCAGGTTTGAGGACAGCCTCAGCAACTTACCTTTTTTTTTTGCGGTTCTGGGGATTGAACCCAGGGACAGTCTATCTCTGAGCTACACCTCCAGCCCTATTTTATTTTTTATTTTGAAGCAGGGTCTCACTAAATTGCTGAGACTAGCTTCGAACCTGTGATCCTCCTGGCTCAGCCTCCCAAGTACAGGGATTACAGGTGTGCACCACCACGCCCGCTGAAAGTCGTCCCTTTTTGGACAAATAGAAGGCGATAAATGCCCTGTTTTGTTTTGTGTTTCCGCTCTCCCAGACCCTTCCCCACAAGGCAAGTCCAGCTCCCATAGCTGGGCAGTGGCTGCATCCACAGTGGTCATGTGGCGGGTGAGGGGGCTGAACTCAGAGAGGAAAAAAAAAATCTTCCTCCCTGGAAAGAGATACTAGGAGCTGGAAAGGTTGAAACAGAGAGGACGGGGCTGGGGAATAAGATTCATAAGGTGGTGTTTGAAATCCTGGGCCCACCCTGAGCTGAACATGCACAGAACTCACCTGAAACAACAACAAAGGATTTCAGAGGTGAACTACAATGCAGACTGAGCAGACGCGCCTCTGCAGTGTGCATACTTGGGGTGGATTTGAACAGCACTGCACAGCCTTTGAAAACTGAACTGGCCTTAGAACCCCAGCTCCCAGAGGCAGGCTGGGATCTGAGGCTTCAATCCAGCTAGACTGATTTCCTGATTAAAAAGAAACCAACGAGCTGGGGCGTGGTGGCACACTCTTGTTAATACCAGTATTTGGGAGGCTGAGACAGGAGGATTGAAGGTTTGAGGACAGCCTCAGTAGTGAGACTCTCATCAACGTAGCAAGACCCTGTTTTAAAATGAAATAGGGCTGGGGGTGTAGCTCAGAGGTAGAATGTCCCCGGGTTCAATCCCCAGTACCACAAAAATAAATAAATAAAATAAATAAATAAATGTCAATATTTTGTTGGTTTCTTTTTTATGGCGAGGCCAGCGGCTGCCTGTGTCCTTTGTCCTGCGGGTCCTGAGCACAGGGCCCCATTGTGTGCCTGACACCAGACAGTGGATAAACAAGTAGCTGGGAGGGCTGAGCCCCTGGGTGGGGGAGGAAGGAGGGGGACAGCCAGGGAGCCTGGTACCTCCTCCTCCTCCTCCCTGCGGTGCCCGGGGCAGGGCTGCCACAGGGCAATGGCCAGCACGGGGAGGGCTTTGTGTGGGACCCCAGAGCCTCTGGGCCTGGGGCAGGATTCTGACGGGGCCAAGCCAGTGGGGTGGGCTCATCCCCCTGCAGGGACTGGTTCAGGAGAAGACATGTTAAACACCCTGAGACCTGAGGAGGCATCCAGGGGGCTTCGGAGAATGTCTTTGATGGTGGGGGGAAAAAACAGAGAGGAAATGCTTCCTTCCCTTCTTTCCCTCCTCCATTTTGGGCTACCTGGGGGAAGATTAGTGGAAGAGGCTGGTCCTGGCTGATATCTTTGACCCACTGAAAGAACCAATCGAGAGCTGCCCAACCTTGGGCCCTGATGGAAAGGAAGGGAGGGAGGGAAAGAATGAGGAAAGAAAAAGCCGGGCGTGGTGGCACACGCTTGTAATCCCAGGCGGAGACTGGAGGATCCAGGTTCGCGGCCAGCCTCAGCTACTTAGTGAGGCCCTCCGCAACTTTGTGAGACCCGGTTTCAAAATAAAGGATAAAAAATAGGGCTGGGGGTGTAGCTCAGAGGTAGAATGCCCCTGAGTTCAATCCCCGGTACCGCAAAAAAAAAAAAAAAATGAGGAAAGAAAAGCATTTCCCCAGCTTTTCAGCTATTTTGCGTTGCTTCCTGGTTCTCAAAGCTGGAGGCTCCCTGATGAAGAGCCCTCCTCAAATACCTGCTGGGGTAGCCGGCGTGGTGGCGCATGCTTGTAATCCCAGTACTTGGGAGGCTGAGACAGGAGGATTGCAGGTTCGCAGCCAGCCTCAGCTACTTAGTGAGGCCTCGCAACTTAGTGAGACCCTGTTTCAAAATAAAGAATAAAAAAAATAGGGCTGGCGGTATAGCTTGGAGGTAGAATGCCCCTGGGCTCAATCCCCAGTACTGCAAAAAAAAGCCTGCTGGGGTAAAAGGCGGGCGCAGGAGGGAGGTTTCAGGAGTCAGGGGCTCAATGCACAGTGGAGAGGGAGTGTGTGGTCCTGGGGTGCCTGTGGCCAGGGAGGACAGGCATCCAGAAGGATCAGCTAGCAGCATGGCCCAGGGACAAGGTACCCGGGCCACCACCTCTTGGGAAATGTTGCCTCATCTGGACTGACCCCAGCAGGTCCGAGTGTCACCAGCAGTCCCTCATTCACAGCCTGGTCTGCTACTGTCCAGCATCCCCATGGCCACCCACGAGGGCTTTGTCTGGCGCATGAATAGGAATGAAATTGACAGAAGCCTGGGTGGTCTGTGAAGGAGGTGACCCATGAACCGACCATGCCTTCTGCAAACATTTCCTCAGCCCTGTGGGGAGACTGACAAACTCCCAGGAAGCTCCCGGGGAAAGGACAGGTGTCCTGCTCTATTTTTTGAGTGAAATAAAAATAGCCTAGGGAGTAGCATGAGGGTGTAGTTGACTGTTCATGGTGACACACGCCAGGGCGGCATGTCACTCCAGGCTCCGCAGGTAGGCCAAGCTGGCTGGAATCCCCCTCCTCCACTCACCAGCTGTGTGTCCACGGATGAATGAGTCAACCTCTCTGTGTGAAAAAGTCCGCCTCCTTATCTGCCGATTTAAACAGAACAACCTATCAAGACTTAGCTCTAGATAAATGAGCACTGCTATGGCCTGGCCCCGCCTGGGCGCGGGTGACGCAGCTGTCAGCGCAGGCACCTCGAGCCAGGATGGCTAATCCTTCCACGTCTTCCTCCAACAGTCTTTTTTTTTTTTTTTTGGCGGTACCGGGGATTGAACCCAGGGGCATTCTACCTCCAAGCTACACCCCCGGCCCTATTTTTTATACTTTATTTTGAAACCGGGTCTCACAAAGTTGCGGAGGGCCTCACTAAATAGCTGAGGCTGGCCGCGAACCCGGATCCTCCGGTCTCAGCCTCCCAAGTACTGGGATTACAAGCGTGCGCCACCACGCCCAGCCCTGGGTGGGGACTTTATCAGGGTCGCAGGAAGCAGTTCTGCACTTGGGAAGGCAGCCAAAGCTCACAGAGCAGAGGGAGGGAGGCAGGGAGACCAGCAGTAAGGCCACCCCAGTCCACAAGAGGAGGCCGTGCTGACCCCAGGCCATGTGGGGGACAGAGAGGAGGGAGCAGAGGGGACAGCATCACGGGCAGTGACAGGGCTCACTTGGTCCCACCTGGGGCTCACAGCCTCGGTCCCTCTCAGGCCAGGCCAGGTGGCTGCCGGCAAAGGTTTCCTTCCATTTGTTCTTACTTTTTTTTTTTTTTGCGGTACCGGGGATTGAAGGCAGGGGCGTTCTACCTCCGCGCTACACCCCCGGCCCTATTTTTTTTATACTTTATTTTGAAACCGGGTCTCACGAAGTTGCAGAGGGCCTCACTAAGTAGAGAGAGACAGAGAGAGAGAGCTGAGGCTGGCCGCGAACCCGGATCCTCCGGTCTCTGCCTCCCAAAGTACTGGGATTACAAGCGTGCGCCACCATGCCCGGCTTGTTCTGACTTTTGACACCAACCTATATTCAGGGGTGGCGGTGGCCACTCTGCCCCCCCCCCCCATGGTGGCAGAGCAGGGCACTCACTTGCAACGGGGGACAGGGGTGCACCCTGGCTGAGCGTGAGGGAGAAGGTTCTGTTGTCGTGGCTTCAGTGACCAGGCCTGGACAGCTCCTCCTCTCCACCGCGTGGGGCAGGTCCAGCCCCGGCTGTGCTGTGAAGCCCACGAGGGAGCGGGCGGCTGGGTCCCAGAGACCAGCGTAGGTAAGGGATAAGAGGGGCAGGCAGCATGGCCCTGTTCACTCCACAGAGGGGAAGACACGGCGAATGTCTGGTCTGGGCGAGCTCGCCTGTGAGGCACTGGGCCTCATTTAAGTGCGGGTTCAGATTCAGCAGGTCTGGGGTGGGGCCTGCACCCTGCATTTCCAACCAGCTCCTGGGAGAGGCTAACACCTTGGTGCCCCAACCACACCTGGGGTAAAGGAGTTCCCGTGACCTCTAAAGATCTGTCCAGAGTTCTGAAGCAGGGTCCAGAAGGGAGTCCATTCTGTATTTGCCACCAAGGCAGGAAGATTGGGGGTGGCGAGGCCAAAGCTGTACCCCCCTCTGAGGGAGGCTTTCTGGCAGTGGGGGCTGGGAGCTCAGCCTGCGAGGGGAGGGACCCCCGTCCTTGGAGACTGTTTTTATAGGGCAGGCGGGACGCCCGTGCACCCTGGGAGGGTGGCCCTGTGTCCACCCAGTCTGGCCGCAGCGCTGGCCCCTCTGTTGACATCTCTGACTCTCTGAGTAGCTGGGAGAGCGCTGCTCACTCCAAGGCTTGGCTGGGTTTGCACCTTTATTTAACGTTAGGGAATGTTTGCCCATCGAGGGGCAGGCTGGCGTGGGCTCCCGAGCTGTGGTGCCTGGACCTGCCTCTTCCAACCTGCCCATCCCTCTGCCCTGCACAGTGGCCCCTGCTGGTTCTCATCACCCCGCATCCCCCCACACACTGCCCAGGCCGCAGCGCCAGCCTGTCCTCCCCAGCACGAACGCTTCCACTGAACTCAATCAGAAACGCCTTCCGGCCACCCTCCCCCACCCCCAGAAAACGGAGTTAAGCGGAATACCTCCCAGCCTCACAGGGAAACTGAGGCTCAGCTTCTGAAACAAAGCAAAATATGGCGACTCCAGACAGGAATGCCAATGTCGTTGCTGTCAACATGGCAAAAGAAAGGCTACGGGTTCTGGGAACACGTTATGGATTTTTTTTTTTTTTTTTTTTGCGGTACTGGGGATT
>PVJS01063918.1:0-10369 GCA_004027185.1 Glis glis | reverse complement strand
TGTGGTACTGGGGATGGAACCCAGGGGCATTCTACCTCCAAGCTACACCCCCAGCCCTAGTTTTTTATCCTTGACTTTGAAACAGGGTCTCAATCTGTTGCGGAGGGCCTCACTTAGTACCTGAGGCTGGCCATGAACCTGTGATCCTCCGGTCTCAGCCTCCCAAGTACTGGGATTACAAGCGTGCGCCACCACGCCCGGCTCCCTGTGCACATTTCAAGTTGTGTGAGGTTTCTCGCTGTCTTCCAGGAGTGATTCCTGTTGGGTCACAGGGAACAGAATTCTGGAAGGAAAGGAAATGTGGGGGATAGGAAGGGGCTGATCCAGGCTGGGGAGGAGGAATAGACACAGGGTTGGAGCCCTGGGTGATTAGCCCACTTAGAAGGGAAGTGATCAGATAGGCTAGGGAGAGGGACCTGGGGGATCAGGGAGCCCAGGAGTAGGTTTTGTTTTGTTTTGTTTTTCACAGTACTGGGGATGGAACCCAGGGGCATTCTACCTCCAAGCTACACCCCCAGCCCTAGTTTTTTATCCTTGACTTTGAAACAGGGTCTCAATCTGTTGCAGAGGGTCTCACTAAGTACCTGAGGCTGGCCGTGAACCTGTGATCCTCCTGTCTCAGCCTCCTAAGTACTGGGATTACAAGTGTGCGCCACCACGCCCGGCTAGGAGTAGGGTCTTTTACCAAAGTTCTTGAGCTTACATTTGGGATCCACTGTAGGTTCTTGAGCTAGGGAATGTCATAGAGAAAGGTTTTTATTTAGGTATATAATCCTGGCACACTACAGATGGCCTAAGGGGAGGTGATGGGGGTGGGGAGCAGAAGATGGACTAAGAGACTGCTGTAATAACCTACACTGAGAAAAGGAGGACTTGTCCCAGGGTGGAGTTTGCTAGATGTGGAGTCTCCGAGCTGGCAAACTCCTACTCATCTTGCAAAACCCCAAGTTGAATGTCTCTTCTTTTTATTGTCAGCTTTCACTGGTCCCTAGCCTCCTATTCCATGCAGAATGTATTGCCTCTTCATCTTTATTTTATTTTTGGTACTAGGGGTTGAACCCAGGGGCATTCTACTTCTGAGCTACACCCCAGCCCTTTTTACTTTTTATTTAGAAACTGGGACTCGCTAAGTTGCTGAGGCTGTATCTGACCCTGTAATCCTCCTGTCTCAGCCTCTCAAGTACTGGGATTATAGACGTGCATCACCACGCCCGGCTCATCTTTATTTTTATAGTTCTTAAGCCTATGTCTGTAAAGGCATATATTGATGTATATTAGTTCTTTGCTTATGTATTGATTTCCTGATAAATTATGAATGACTGCAAAAAGGGCCACTAACAGATTTATGTTCACCTCTGGAGTCTCTGTGGATCCTTAGAGAATGTTAATTGATTGAATAAATTGAAGAAAGGGGGGGGACGAGACTAGAAAAGAGAGACTGGCCACTTTTGATGATTTAGGGAATCAAATTCCCGGGCACACCTGTGTCCCCAGGGAGCCCCAGGAGCTCTTTGCTTAATGACTAATTGGTGGAAACATTTCCCTGTCTTGCTCCCACTAGTTTAGCTAATCGTGTTCTAAATCTGTCCCTTCTGGGGGAGCTGGTGGAGTGAAGGGCTGTTTAGTGATGGTTCTTCAGCTGCCGAGGACAGGGGGCCAGAGCAAGAGGGAGATCCACCCAGGTGGCAGCCCCAGCTGGAGCCAGGGGAGGGGCTGGCCAGCCAGAACACAGAGAGAACTCCCCGGGCGGAGGGGGAGGGGCCTCTAGGGAGAGAGGGGTTCCTCGACCCATTCATACAGTGGTCAGATTTTCAGATCCACAAATCTGTGAGCTTTGGCAGCACGTCCACAGGAAACCATCATCTCTCCTAAGAGACACCCGTTATCCATCGCTGGCGGCTTTTCGCGGGGCTCGAGGGGCCGATGGAAATACCACGCTAAGCCTACACGCTTGATCACCACTGACATCCCAGTTCAAGAAAGGCTAAAATGTGGAAACAGAAACATGGGGTGCCTGGGATCCAGGCCGTTCTGGGGAATGGAGACTTTGTGGTTGGCTCCACCATTGCTCACCAGAGCCTCCTCCACAGGGGAAGGTAGATGAACTCTAATTGGATGCGATAAACATGGTATTCAAGGTCCTAGTGCACAGAAGGGAGGATCTTGTGCCTAGAAAACAGGTAATCCGCACCCCAGCTTTGACAGTCAGGGCTGATGGGCATGGCCCTCTGAGGCCGGGAGGACCACCCAGTGTGGTCTGTGCTTTAACAGCGACCCATCCACAGGGGATGGGGCCCCAAGGGAGGGCTCCCAGATCCGAGAGGCTTCTGGGAGGAGGGGACAGGTGAGTGGGGCCATGAGGCTAAATAGGATTTTATTAGCCAAGAAAAGGAAGGAGGACGGCCCAGGTAGCGGGGACAGCAGGGGCAAATGTGGAGAGGGAGGATGTGTCCTCCACCCCATCATGCGGGGGCCTGTGCAGGTGCTGGGGACGCAGGTGCTGGGGACGCAGAGGTAAGTGGACAGCCGCTGCCCTCTGGGGTTCATATTCTGGCAATAATGAATATGTAATACAGTGTCTGGTCAAGGAGTGTTCTGGTAAGAAATAAAGCAGGGAGGGGGCTTAGTGAGTAGAGGGGGTCAGGAGGCCCCTCAACAGGGCATTTGAGCACAGACACATCTGGAGAGACCATCTGGAGAGAGGGGGTACATCCATGATGCCCCCAAGGGGGATGGGTAGGACCTGGAGACTGTTGGGGGGACTTTGGCCTAGGGGGTCTTGTGCAGAGGAGGGACGTGATAGGACGTAAAGTGGAAAGGATCCCTTGGGATAAAAGTGTGTACCGAAACCCCAGAAATGGGGAGGGGCGGTCGCAGTGCCCAGGACAGAGCAGAGGGTGGCCTGGACCAGGCTGGCCGGGATGGAGGATGCAGGAAGTCTCACCGATGACACGTGGGTGTGAGAAGAGACGGCTGGAAGGTGGAGCAGGCTCTGGCAGAGGGACTGAGGGGACAGCAGAGTCCAGGCTGGGTCCCAGCCCCTGGGCCTCCTTTCCTCATCTGAAAACAAGGGGGGTGCTGGACGACCTCTGGGGCCTCCTGCTCTGAGCTCCGAGACAGTCTCTGGGAGGAGGTGCTCAGGCCAGGGCTGAGGGATACTGTCCCCTGCCTCCCGCCCCTTCCCCACCTTGCCAGATGAGGACCGGAGAACTGGACGGGGACAGGGAGACTGGGGCGTGTCCTTGATGTTTGAGGTATGGTAACCCCTTCCCTTCCTTGCTGGGGCTGCAGCACACACCCCGGACAACTCTTTCATGGGCTTCGTGTCCGAGGAGCTCAACGAGACGGAGAAGCAGCTCATCAAAGGCGGCAAGGCCAGCAACATGGCCGTGGTATATGGCAAGGAGGCGAGTATCTGGAAGGTGAGCGCTGGCCACGCCCACCGCAGTACCAGCCACGCCCGCCGCCACTCAGGCCACGCCCACTTTGATGCGGCCCACACCCATGCTGGTGCCCACCAGGCCAGTGCAGAGTAGTCCCCCAAGCAGCGGGTGCCAGCCACGCCCACTCCAGTGCATTGCACACCCCTGCTGGTGGCCAGCTTCTCCCACACCTGCAGACCACGCCTGAACCAGCTGGCAGCTCCACGGCGGGTCTCCACATTGGGTCCCCTGCAACTCCTTCCAGACTGCCGCTCCCATCTACCACCTCCAGCTCTGCACGGTGGAAAAATGTCCCTAACTGCCATTTAAAGACATCCAGCTCGAAGGTTGATGACTTGTCCCCTCTCTGCCCCTGGAGTGTTTGCAATAAACCCAGATGATTATTAAGGACCATGACTAAATCATCCACCCCGCGCACACCTCCAGGAACCGATAAATTATGTATTCCCCGCCAAGGGCTTTAGGCTAGGCGTGGGGATTCTGTGGGATGAGAGAAGAGAAAAGCAGGCCGGGCTGGGAGATTAGAATCCCACGTTCAGGGCTGGGGTCCCCGGAGACAGCTACGTGCATGGTGCATGGGGTGATGACAGCTAATGGCCTGGGAGATTAGAACCCCACGTTCAGGGCTGGGTCCCGGGAGTCAGCTACGTGCTTGGTGCATGATGGGGCGGTGATGCCACTCACGGGTTGCTAACCTCTCTCTCTCCTCTGTTCCTCTGCTCTCTTTGGTGCTGAGGCAGCTCCAGGTATGAACACTATTTGTTGCATGCCCTTGGTTCCCAGAAGCCCACTGGGTCTCCCCTGGGAAGGTTCCCCTAACTCCGACCCCCTGGGTGTGCAGCCTCTGTGGGTTGGAGGGGAATGGGGACAGCGGGGTCACAGAGCAGCCCTGCTGTGAGGAGAGACCCAGGTCCTGCTCGGCACAGCCACGGGCAGCTGCTAGGGCTTCGAGGGACAGAGCAGCAGGATGGGCTATTGAGATAAGGCAGATGGCAGGGGGAGAAGGTTAATAATGAATGTGCTGATGATGGAGCACCGGACTTTATTTACATCAGGAGTGTTACATGACCATCTCATTTAGTAATTCCCACCACTGTGTGAGGGTGAGGTCCAGCGTCACAGGAAAACTCCAAATCACAGTGATTCAAATGAATAGGAAGTCCGCTTTTTTATCCTGGTCATGAATTTGGGAGTGGTCACCCTGGGCTGGCAGGAGCTTACTGGGTGCATCTTCCCTGTTGACCCTGCATGCTTAGTCCTCACCCCAGTCTGCCACGTGTTTCAAGATGGCAGCACATTGAGTCCTTACATGTGTCAGCAAGAAGGAGGAGGGGTCGGGGGAGGGCGCACCATTCAGGGCCATTTTCTTCCCATCTGTCCTGATGGCTGGATCTCTGTCACATGGCCCTGCCTAGTTTCCAGGGACGCTAAGAAGTGGCCTTTTTTTTTTTTTTCTGCCCAGGCAGCTATGTGCCCAGCTCAGTTCTGGGCTCGGACTGAGGACTGAGGGACACTGGGCAGGGTGGGCTGAAACAGGGTGACAGGCTCTTACCCACTGTGTGCCTACTGTGTGCCTACTGTGTGCTGGGCATTGGGCTGAGTGCTCATTTAGCTATGCACCTTTTCATTTAGCCTTCGTATGATGTGGTAGAGACTACACATTATCATGCTCATTTTATTTTATTTTATTATTTTATTTTATTTATTTTCTTTTATTTTATTGGTATTGGGGATTGAACCCAGGGGCATTCAACTTCCAAGCTACACCCGCAGTCCTATTTTTTTTTCTTTTTCTTTTTTTTTTTTTTTTGCGGAACCGGGGATTGAACCCAGGGGCGTTCTACCTCCAGGCTTACCCCCAGCCCTATTTTTTATACTTTATTTTGAAACAGGGTCTCACGAAGTTGCGGAGGGCCTCACTAAGTAGCTGAGGCTGGCCGCAAACCCGGATCCTCCACTCTCCGCCTCCCCAGTACTGGGATTACAAGCATGCGCCACCACGCCTGGCTATTTTTCTTTATTTTGAAACAGGGTCTCACTAAGTTGCTGAGGGTCTTGCTAAATTGCTGAGACTGGCCTTGAACCTGTGATCCTCCTGTCTCAGCCTCCCAAGTACTGGGTTTACAGGCGTGAGCCACCACACCCGACTCCCATTTTATATGTGGGGAAACCAAGGCTCAGAAGGTTAGAGGGCAGCCATCAGCTAGTAAGTGGCAGAGCTGGCATTGCAACCTACACCTAAGTCCAGAGCTGGGGATGCTGAATCCCAATTCTGCACAGTCTCCCCAGTGTTATGAGCCTAGAGGGTGTCAGGGAGAAGCCTTGGAGGCAGAAATGAGGATCTGAGACCTCTGCTGAGATGTCTGGACCACCTCTGGAGTGGGGAGGAGGGCCGGGAGAGGGGTCTCTAGCTCAGGGACTTCAGTGAGAACCCAGGGCAGCCCTGTTCAGCAAGACACCTCAAAAAAACTGTTTCCATAAAAGATGTCTTTCCCCAGTATCTGCAACCAAAGGACACCAGAGGGGGCCGGATGAGGAGGAAAATGAATGCAGTCTCCTGGGACGTGTGCCATCCAGAGCTCAGGGGACCAGGGGCTGGGCATCAGAGGCAGGAGGAAGGAAGGGCACCCATCTTCCTCCCAGGGAGCGTGTTGGGGATGGTGTTGATGGACTTGCAGTGCTCTCCCATGAATGACTCGGAGTCAGAATTATTATTAGAGAAACAGGGCGGCTGGGGAGGAGACAGAGACTTCATGCTCTCCTTCAACCAGCGTCTTTCTTTTATTGAGGGTTTTAACCAAAACATTGTAAAAATGATTAATCACAGGAGCCAGTAAAGCAGTCATGGGGTGAGTCAGGGAAAAACAACAAGGCAGTCACAGATGAATCAGGGAAAGAAAGGGTAAACAATTCTGGGAAATGTCAGGGTATATCTGCTTATCGGTCCCATTTGGTCCTTGGAAATTTGCTTGCGTGCAAAGAAATTCCCACTTGGGTGGGCAGTTTGTGCCCCTCCCAAGCCAGACAGAGGTGACCACAGATGATGACTAAGAAAGCTTCCAACAGGAGCAGGAGCTGGGGATCCAGGGCCAAGTGTGGGGCGATTTTTGTTCTAAATGGGCCTGTCTTTCCTGCGTTCCTGGGGAAGTGGAGCCTGAGGCTAGGTGCTATTTTATTAGAGTGTAGTCCCAAGGCGCAGGAGTGCATGCCAGGGAGTGGGCAGGCCACCTCGGCGCAAGAGGGCCCATTCCAGAGAGCCAGAGCGGCTCTGTGTGCCAAGACAACCCAAGGAGAGGCCGCAAAATCAACTTTGAGTCCTGACCAGCCCTGCTAGGTGAAATAGGTTATCACAGAACAACAGAAGAAGAACCGTCAGAGGGCTGCATGTGTGTCCAGGTTAAATATTGCTTTGTGAAACTTTAAGTTTATACACATACATGTATGTGCTGTATGTACATAGGCGGCCCTTTGTGTGTGTGTGTGTGTGTGTGTGTGTGTGTGTGTGTGTGTGTGTGTTACTGGGGATTGAAGCCAGGGGTGCTCTACTACTAAGCTGCACCCCCAGCCCTTTTTATTTTCTTAAATTTTGAGACAGGGTTTTGCTAAGTTGCCCAGGCTGGCTTTGAACCTGTGATCCTCCTGCCTCCGATCCTGAGTAGCTGGGGTTACAGGTGTGTGCCACCACTCCTGGCATAGTTGGCCCTTCTTATCTGTGGGTTCCATATCTACGGATTCAACCAATTGCAGATTGAAAATATTTGGGAAAATTTGTGTCTGTATGAGCATGTACAAGATTTTTTTGTCATTCTCTAACAGATACAGTATAAGAACTATTTACATGCATTTACATTGCATTAGGGATTATAAGTAATCTAGAGATGATTTTTCCCCCTCGTGATTGAACCCAGGGGCATTCTACCTCTGAGTTACACCCCTAGCCTTATTTATTCATTATTTTGAAATAGGGTCTCACTAAGTTGTTGAGGGTCTCACTAAGTTTCCCAGGTTGGTCTCCAACCTGCAATCCTCCTCTCTCAGCCTCCCAAGTACTGGGATTACAGGCGTGCACCACTGTGCCCAGCTCTTAGGGACGATTTAAAGTATACTGGAGGATTATGTAGTTTCTATGCAAATACTACGCCAATTAATATAAGGGGGTTGAACTTGTATGGATTTTGGCCTCTGCTCAGGGTCCTGGAACCAGTCCCCCTGCAGATACCGAGGGACAACTGTATAAAACCTGAACCCATTTGTGCATTTGTTTGTGTGTTTTAAAGAAAAGACATATATGCCTATAATGCACAGAGAGATTTGAGGAAGGGACAAGAAAGATAGCAGCAGCTGGCATTGGTGACGGGTCAGGAGGTGGAATGGAGATTTCAGCAACATCTTCACAATTTACACCCTTGGTTTGATTCTTTTCTTCACCACAAGCAAATCTAGTTTTATAAGCAGTCCTTTGCATTTAGTGTAATTGCTGACGTATTTGGTTTTATCGTTTTACTAGTTTGTTTCTATTTCTTTTTCTGACCTTCTCTCTTTCCTTCTCCATGCTATTTCTTATCTTTTTTTTTTACATTAGTGCATATATTTAAACCCATCCCCCCATCAGCTGACTATTTGTACTCTTTTCTGTTTTTTTGCGGTACTGAGGATTGAACCCAGGGGCATTCTACTTCTGAGCTACACCCCCAGCCCTTTTTTTTATTCTTGATTTTGAAACAGGTTCTCACTAAGTTGCGGAGGGCCTCACTAAGTAGCTGAGGCTGGCCACGAACCCGGATCCTCCGGTCTCAGCCTCCCAAGTACTGGGATGACAAGCGTGCGCCACCACACATGGCTTTGTACTCTTTTATGTTATTTTAGCGGTGGCTCCAAAGACTATAATGTGCATCCTTGACTTAAAGTCTAATATAAATTAACTCATTTTCCTTTTCTTAGGAAATAAAAGTAACCTAAAAATGCTTTAATTTCATCTCCCCTGCCCCCGGTATATATGCTTTTATTGTATCTTACTTCTTTCTGTATATTGTATACCCCACATTATATTACAGTTATTATTTTGTAAGTCAGCATGTATTTGGATCCATCCACGTCTCCTTCCTTTATACTGCTCTGTGCTTCTTATCCCTGTGAGATTCTGTCTGGGATCACCATCGTTCTCCATAAAAAACACCTGCGGACTGGTTGGCTCCGCTTTTGAATTTCTAAAAATGCCATAATTTCGCTTTTATTCATAAGGAGTACTTTTTGTTGTGTGCAGAATCCTCATTCTGTGGTTGTTCTCTCTCGGTATTATGCAAACTCTCTGCTCTGTCCGCGTCTATCATCTCTGTCGGCAAGTCAGCTCTAAGTCTTATTGTTGTTCCTTTAAAGGTAATTCGTCTTCTCTCTCTGCCTGCTTTTAACTCAGGGTGTTTGCTTTTCAGCAGTTTTCCCATGATAGGCTTACGTGTGGCTTTCTTTTGACTTATATGGAGTTTGTAGTTCTTTTTGAATCGGTGGTTTGATCTTTCACTATTTCAAAAAATTCTCTGCTATTATCTATTTTTTATTTATTTATTTATTTATTTATTTATTTATTTATTTATTTATTTATTTTGGTACTGGGGATTGAACCCCTCAGGGGCATTCTACTTCTGAGCTACATCCCCAGTCCTTTTATTTTTTTTTTTATTTTGAAACAGGGTCTCAGTAAGTTGTTGAGGGTCTTGCTAAGTTGCTGAGGCTGGCCTTGAGCCTGCGATCCTCCTGTCTCAGCCTCCCAAGTGCTGGGATTACAGTCGTGTGCCATCATATCTGCCGTGTTATCTCTTTAAATATTGCTTCTAGCCAGGCGTAGTGGTCTTCAACAAAGGGTCCTTTCTCCACTGACATGTTTTTGCACCTTTGTCAATAATCAATCGACCAAACTCCTATGGGTCTATTTGTGGACTCTATTCTGTTCCCTTGATCTATTTGTCATCTTACTACCAATATCACACTGTCTTGATGACTGTCGATGCATTATAATTCTTGAGATCAGGTAATATGTCTGCTAGCTGTGTGTGTGTGTGTGTGTGTGTGTGTGTGTGCGCAAGAGCGACAGAGAGAGAGAGAGAGATACAGAGACCGGGGATTGAAACCAGGGGCATTCTACCTCTGAGCTACACTCCCTGCCCTTTTCATTTTGAAACAGGGTCTTGCTAAGTTGCTGAGGGTCTCCCTAAGTTGCTGAGGTTGACCTCAAACCTGCGATCCTCCTGTCTCAGCCTCCCAAGTACTGGGATTACAGATGTGCGCCACCAAACCCGGCTTTGTTCTTCTTTTTCATAGTTGTTTTGTCTATGCTAGCTCCTTGGCATTTCCAAATGAGTTTTAGAATAAGCTTGTTAATTTCCACATTAAAAAAAAAAACCTGCTGGGATTTTGATTAGGATTTCATTGGTTATTTTTTTGTTAAGTTCTGGAAGATGAATATGAAAAATTGTAGAAATAACTTGAGGTCGAGGATGCGGTTACTTCCTTGTGGAGAGGGGTTGCTTTTACTCTTGGCTTGTGGCCAGGGGCCCCAGCAGTCCCCGATCACCTGAATCAGTTCTAGGATTGGAACAACTTGAGATGGCTGCAGCCTTGCAAGAGCCGCCCCAGCCCCGGCCCGCCTCCCTTCCAAGGGGATCCCTGGGTGTCCAGTCCAACGAATGGAGTTCTCAGCAGTGTTCCTTCTCCTTGGGTGTGGGAGGGAGGGAGGGAGGGAGGGAGGGATGGATGGATGGATGGGTGGGTGGGTGGGTGGGTGGATGGACGGACGGACGGACGGACGGACGGACGGGTGGATAGATGGATGGATGGATGGACGGACGGACGGACGGACGGACAGACGGACAGACGGACGAATGGATGGGTGGATGGATGGATGGACGGATGGACGGATGGATGGATGGATG
>PVJS01063917.1:0-10370 GCA_004027185.1 Glis glis | reverse complement strand
TTTTTTTTTTTTTTTTTTTTTTTTTTTTTTTTTTTTTTTTTTTTTGCGGTACCGGGGATTGAACGCAGGGGCGTTCTACCTCCGCGCTACACCCCCGGCCCTATTTTTTTATACTTTATTTTGAAACCGGGTCTCACGAAGTTGCGGAGGGCCTCACTAAATAGAGAGAGAGAGAGAGAGAGAGAGAGAGAGAGAGAAAGCTGAGGCTGGCCGCAAACCCGGATCCTCTGGTCTCTGCCTCCCAAAGTACTGGAATTACAAGTGTGCGCCACCACGCCCGGCCAGTGTTTATTTTTATTTGGGGGGGTACTGGAGGTTGAACCCGGAAGCATTCTATCTCCAAGTACACCCTCAGCCCTATTTTATTTTTTACTTTGAAACAGGATCTCACTAAGTTATTGAGGGACCTCGCTAAATTGCTGAGGCTGACCTCAAACCTGTCTCACCCTCCTGAGTACTTGGATTACAGGTGTGTGCCACCACACTGGTCATATCCAGTGTTTAAAAGATGCTAATCCTCAGTGTATAGTTCCGTTAATTTTTATGTAAGCATTTACCCATATAACCACTACCCAAATCAAGATATAGAACAATTCTTCTGTTCTAGAATATATTTTGCCAGTTCCTATAGTTTGGATACAAATAATGCAGCATCGTGTTTTAGTTTCCACAATATGGAGTCCTAGAAGTGGGATCTCTGGATGCGTTTTATTATTTATTTATTTATTATTTATTTATTTATGTTGCACTCAGGATTGAATCCAGGGGCATTCTACCTCCGAGCTACATCCCCAGCCCTGTTTTTTAATTTTTATTTTGAAACAGGGCCTTGCTAGGTTGATGAGAGTCTCACTATTTTGCTGAGGCTATCTTCGAACCTGCGATCCTTCCTGTCTCAGCCTTCCAAGTACTGGGATTACAAGCATGCGCCACCACACCTGGCTTTTGGATGCATTTTAAATGTTGGTAGAGTTTCCAATTATTTGCATAGCCTTTTTAGCTAGTCCCACAGAAGATGCGCCAGCAAAGAACACAGGGACACTAGCAAAACTGATTCTAGACAGGGCCAGGAGGGTGGTGGGAATCCATGCATCAGCTGGGCTCTCCAGGGTGGAGCCTGAACTCAGCAGTGGACAGGACCTACGGCCATCTCTTCCTCCCACCCCCTCTGGACTCTCCAGCATCTGCCCGAGGCTGCGGCCTCCTCAATTCCCCAGGAGCTGTCTTGTGCTTTTGGGACCCCAGCCCTGGGGCCAATATGTCTGTCTCCTGGTGGTGATCACATGGCGAACTGAGTGTACCAGGGCTTGGTTGAGCTATATGACCAGAACACCTGACTATAATTGATGGGGGAGCTCATCAGCATCTCATTGAATGCAGGTGTCTCAGAGCAAGTGAAATCTTCTGCACTTGTGTCCAAGGGTGTTCAGAACCTGTCATTTGGCTCCACCAGCTCCAGGTAATTATGGTGACACTATGTCATCACTAATGAAGCAGTGCTTTGTTAGAGCAGAGAAAAGCCTGGGCCTTATGGGGCAGATATATCCCAGCCCTCAGATATATCCTTTCCCTCTCATCTGAGCAACAAAATATCCCACTCCCCTCAACCTCCCTCAGCTAATATAATTCCTCCACTCATATAGCCCTCCCCTCAATGTGTTTCATCATTGTCCCTTTCAGATTGGGGTCCTGGCTTGGATCATAGTATTTCAGCTCATAATAGATTAGCCTCTCACCTCCTCCATCCTGTTCACTATGCTCCTAGTGATACAGCTCCAGATCTCATTAGTCCAGTGGTTTTTGACCCTGGCTACTCATTAAGATCTTTTAGGAGCTGGGAGTAGTGGCACACGCTTGAAATCCCAGTACTTGGGGGGTGGAGACAGGAGGATTGCAAGTTTGAAAACAGCCTCAACAAAATAGTGAGACTCTCATCAACCTACTGAAACCCTGTTTCAAAATAAAAATTAAAAAATAGGGCTAGGGATGTAGCTCAGAGGTAGAATGCCCCTGGGTTCAATCCCCAGTGTCACAAAAATAAATAAATAAATAAAATGCATCCAGAGATCCCACTTCTAGGACTCCATATTGTCAGCAATTTAGTGAGACCCTGTTTCGAAATATAAAAAATAAAATAGGTCTGGGTGTGTAGTTTGGAGGTAGAATGTCCTTGGGTTCGATCCCCAAGTAACACACACACACACACACACACACACACACACATTTAGGGCCAGGAGCGGTTGCACACACCTGTGATCCCAGCGACTCAGGAGGCTGAGGAAGAGTATTGCAAATTTGAGACCAACCTGAGCAACTTAGTGAGACCTTGTCTCAAAATAAAAAGAAAAAGGGCTGGGGATGTAGCTCAGTGGTAGAGTGCCCCTGAGTTCAACCCCCCATATTGCAAAAAATAACTTAGGGAGTTTTTAATAATGCTGGTGCCTGGGATCCTTCCCCAGAAATTATGATGCAATTGGTTGAGATCATGGCTAAATATTTGATGTGCATACCACAGGGGCTCTTGCCTGGTTTGCAAGTTGCTGCAAAATGGAATTCAGAGGGACAGCCCTAAGCAGAGACCTTTGAGACCAGGCACCTAGGACAAGCCAGCTGTTCTCGGTGATCATTGTATCAAACCAAAGAGTTTTCTAACTAAGAGAAGCGCAGAGAATACAGAAGAAGGAAGGCTGGGGAAGGGATCGGGTTTAGTGTGGAGAAGAGGAGGGCCCTGTCTTCTGTGTCATGGGGCCTAGGGGAGAGTAAGAGCCCCAAGTTCTTGCCATCCATCAGGCCAGACACCCAGGCTCTGGGAGAGTGCGGACGGGTGAGGTGCCACTGGCGATGGCTAAGCTCCGCTCAGCTCTTGTATAGGAAATGGGAGTCCCTCCCTTCTGTCCCCTCCCCCTTCTACTGCCTCCCTTTCTCCCTCTGCGTCTTGTCGCCCCCAGGCCTCCAGATGTGCACAGTCACGTGGCGGGTCTGGCTTCCTCCTCCCTCCAGCACTGTGTGCTCCATGGAGAGAAGGACCATCTGTCCTGCTCCCTGTAGCTGTCAGTCTGTGCGTGTGAGCCAGCCTCGGTGGGAAGCAACCTTCTCTCTCTTCCTGCCCCACCCCCATCTCAGATGTGCTCCCGCCCCAGGGGATCCTGGGTCTCCACTACACTTCAGACCTGCAATATCCAGAGTGACCAAGCACAGCATCCCTCCTCTACCACTGTCCCCCACCCCTACAACCTCCTGCGGGTCTCCGGCCTCTGGTTCTTGCTTTGTCTCAAGACTTAGTTACCCAGAGTCTACCTACCTAGTCCCATGAATTACAAGCCCCCTTACCCCCTGCACCCTGGGTCCAGGTATGCACCCTATTTTGTTTCCTTCCTGCCCCTGTGTCCCTGCCCAACGACCCCCACTGTTGGGGGCGAGAGTGGAGGGCCAACATGTCTCTGCAAAGCCTGCCAGCCACTGAACCCCTGTTTTGCCTTATTTGCTAAGAGAATTGAGTGTAACTTGCTGTTAAGAATGGATGCACTTCTTGTTCTATCGCTTTAGTGATGGTCCAGGTCCAGGTGCTTGCTGATGGAAACTGAAGCCGGTCAGGTGGTAGCGGTTCTCCGCCTCCTTGTGTGATCAGGATCCTGGCGGCCTAGGAGGCATGGCCGGGGGGCTGATTTCCTTGGTGTCTATCTGTGCTGCTCTCCTGAATGCCCTCCTGTCTGCTGCATCCTGGAGGATCTGGGTCAGTTCACCAGGATAAAGTGCTGGCAGCTGGGGTTCCGGACGTAGGACACCAGTGGCATGGGCTCTGCAGTGCTGGGAGAGGAGAGCGCATTCTGTTGTGTTTGGAGGATGAGTGATATGGGGGTGGGGGAGTGGTGGTATAAGAGAGAAGGGGACAGAGAGGACTGAGTGGCAGAAGTTGCAAGTCCCATATGCAATTGTCTATGAGCATTTGCTCTAGCTCCGGCCCCCCTCCCCTGCTGTGCTTCCTACACTCTCCCTCCCATTCTACCCCAGATCTCTGCACCTTCGTGTTTCACAGCCACCGGAAGCCCTTGCTCATTCGTTGCTCTCTGGGTGGTCATCTCTTCTCCCAGGAGCAGCAGGTCTGCACTGCCTCCCCAGTCCAGTCCCAGCCCACCCTCTGATTTGTTTCAGGCAGGGAAGGACCCAGACCACATTAATTCAGGGCTCTGAATGGAACTGACTGTTAGCTGGAGTTTACTTTTGCACTAGTCATGGGGGAAAAAAAGGATTTCCCAGCAAATGAATAATGTAAATGAGGCTGTCAAAGGGTTCTTAACCTATTTAAAGGAATAATCTATTTTAAAAATCTTTTAGAAGCCCCTATTTACCCAGAAACAATTAATATGGTAATTGCGAGTCATTCTCCCTGTCCCCCTTTATTTATCAGAGAACTCCTGAGGCTCTGTTGGCCCACTCCCATGCTAGGTGGTGGGGATGCTGCCTGCCAACCCTCACAGAGCTGGTAGTGAATGCTGTGTGCCCTTGTAGGCTGCAGTTATAACATGGGGTCAAAAGTGCCCCCTTCCCTTGCAGGGTGTGGTGGCGCGTGCCTGTGATCCTAGTACTTGGGAGGCTAAGACGGGAAAATCACACATTTGAGGACAGCCTCAGCAACATAGCAAGAACTTGTTTCAAAACAAAAAATAAAAACGGCTCAGGTGTAGCTCCAAGGTAGAATGCCCCTGGGCTCAATCTCTAGTACCAAAAAAAAAAAAAAAAAAAAAAAGCGTACTCCCTTCCCCGGTTGACTAAAATAGAGAGCTTGCCCAAAGGACAAAGCCTTCATGGGGCCAGGGTGAATGGACAGGTTTTTGCAGATGGCATCGCACTCAGCTAAGACAAAGGGGAGAGATTTGACCTGAGTCCCATACAGGGGGATGGACCATCAGACAGTTTGGACCCTGTTTCTGGGGGCAAGATGGGGATGGAAGCGGGGATTGCTGGTTGCTGGGCCCAACATTGCAGGCAAAGGAGCCCCAGGCATCAGGGGAAGCAGCCACTGCCCCTGAGCACCAGCACTGCAGATCATGTAATTCCTTGGCCTACAGTTCGATTCTGCGTTCTCAGGGTTTAATTGGCTTGTTGGCTTTGGCTTGGGGAAGAGAAAGAAGCACTTTCTTGCGGAGAGAAGCTGCGTCAGAGGTGGCCACAGTGGATTTATCCCTGCCGCACTCCCCCCAGAGGGTTCTGGGCCAGCAGATGGGACATGAGTCTCACCCCTCCCTGGGTCACAGCAGGAGCTCTCTCTGCCTGGTGGTGAGGCAGGCCAAGATGCCTGGGCTGAGGGCTCCTGGGGATGGTGATCTGGCCCTGTGCCTTGGCTGCTCCTGGTCTGACATGGATGGCCCTGAATGGATGTGTGCATAGGGCAGGGGGGAGGGCAGTCAGAGGGGGAGGGCAAAGGGTAGCATCCACAAATCTGGAAATGTCAGCCTGCTGAGGAAGGGATCTCCCAGTTTCTTCTTCGTTGAGCTCAGAGAAGGGAAGGACTTGCCCAGCAATTGTGGACAAAGCTCAGAGTAGGACCCAGGAGGCACCTGTCTCTAGCTCAGTGCCATGTCCCTAGAATACTGCCATATACCCCCATGGGGGTCCATCTGGGAACAAGAGCATGAGTATTAGAGTTGCCATTGGGAGGGGGCGGCCCCACAAGCTGGGCTTTTCCTCTTCCCATCCCCCACAGGGCCAGCCCCTCCAAGGGCGAACATGTTTTATTGGTGATGGCATGGCAGCTGAAACCTAACAGGGCACCTTTTCTCCAGCCTTACCAACCTCCTCTCTGCTCCTATGGTTTTTCTTAATAAACACGATCTAAAATATTTATGAAGGCAACTTCGATGAAGTAGTGCAACATGGCTTTAAAATGATTTTCTTCTAATAGATAGTTGGAACTTGGACTCTGATTCCCAAGCTCTGGAGGGAAGCCCAAGGTTAATGAGCTCAGCTGTGGGGATCCCTTCCCTCTCTCAGGAGAAGGGGCCTGGCCCGATGGCAGGTGTGGAAGTGTGGTCATGAGTGACCGTGTGACAGGGCTCAGGAACTGCACTCTGGAAGGAGTGGTTGGGAGGGTGGGGGTCAGGGCTCTGCAAGCACTCTTGACTAGGGAGGGGCTGGAAACTGGAAGTTGTTTTAGAACCATGAACAGTGCCTGTGAGCTATGCCCTGGGGAACTGAGAAGCCCGGGAGCTTGGGAGTGAGGACTCCTGGGTACTTGTCCCGCTTTTTTGCAGGAATGGAGGAGGGCTGTAGTCTAGATGGAGGTGGTGGGTGGCATGGATTGGTGGGGAGGGACCTGGGGTGTCTTGCCCACTGAACGGTTGGGGGCTGAGCTCAGCCACTCCCCAGCATCCCTGGCCAGAGATGTGCTCATAGCAATGCCTGTGTGCACAGGCGGCAGGTGCAGTTTCAAATCTGCAGGTGGCCCAGATTTGTCTCTCTGGCCTGTGAAACTCCAAGTGGTTCTTTCCTGTCCTCCTCGCATGGACTCCTGAGCTGCCCTCTCATGTCCAGCTAGGATGGCGCCTAGTCCAACCTCCTTAGGGCACAGATGGGGAAAGTGACTGAGGTTCCTTCCCATATTCCCCTGCCTCTCTCCAGTCAGAAGGAAACCCCTGTCTGTATCTGTTTGTTTGTTTGGTACTGAGGATTGAACCCAGGGGTATTCTACCTCCGAGCTACACCCCTGGCCCTATTTTTTTTTTTTTTTGTGGTACCGGGGATTGAACGCAGGGGCATTCTACCTCCGTGCTACACCCCCAGCCCTGTTTTTTATACTTTATTTTGAGACCAGGTCTCACGAAGTTGCGGAGGGCCTCACTAAGTAGCTGAGACTGGCCGCAAACCCGGATTCTCCGGTCTCAGCCTCCCAAGTACTGGGATTACAAGCATGTGCCACCATGCCCGGCTTCCTGGCCCTTTTTAAATTTTTTTTTTGAAACAGGGTCTCACTAAGTTGCTGAGAGTCTCATTAAGTTGCCAAGGCTGGCTTTGAACCCATGGTCCTTCTGTTTGAGCCTCCCAAGTACTGGGATTACAAGTGTGCACCATCACACCAGGCTGGAAAACCCTGTCTATATCTATGTGGCATGAAGAGAGAGGGACAGCCCTGGTGGGGAACTCTGGGAGGAGGGTTCTACCCTCACCCCACTGCTCCCCAGCAAAGTCTCTTTCTAACAAGAGCTGTTTTCATCCCTATCACCTAAAGCCCAGAGCTGCTCTAATTACGTGTCAGGCTGGAATCTGACAGGAAGCATTTTAATTATTAATTTGAAGTGTGCTGAGCATTGGGATGGAGGAGGGCTGGTTCCCTGCTCACACTAGCCCTGTCTTCTGGGACCTCATTAGTGACACTTTCTGCCCCCAGCCTTCCCTCCCCAGCTGGAGCAGCTTTCCTGCCCCAAGCCCAGGACCGGATCACTCCCTCTCTTGACCTCCCTCGCCTCTCCCTTTTTGCTGCTCTCTCTTACTTTCTGTGTTTTCCTAAGCTCTTTGGCACAGAGCCTACTGTCCCCATTAGTAGATGGAGGAGACAGAGGCCCAGGGAGAGCAGGGGTCTGCCCGTCTCACAGTGTGCACTAGCCACAGACAGGGCAGGACCTTGGGCTTTCTTTTCTCTCTTCTCTCTCTCTCTCTCTCTCTCTCTCTCTCTTTTTGATACTGGGAATTGAACTCAGGGACATTCTACCTCCAAGTTAACCCCCAGCCCTTTTTATTTTTTAATTTTGAAACAGGGAGGAGAATTCCTGAGAGTTTCACTAAGTTGCTAAGGCTTAGTGAAACCTGCAATCCTGTCTCAACTTCCCAAATACTGGGATTACAGGTGTGCAACACCATGCCTGGTCAGAAAGGAATTTAATATAGGGTGTCAGGAGCTTACAACAATGTTAAATGGATTATAGGAGCCATCTCGAGGCTAAGTCCCCAACAATGACCTCCAGAATAAAAACTACAGACTACTATAGAACTTACCTGACAGGGGGCTACTCCCTTGCCAGTAGTAGCCTGAATAATGGTCCCCAAAGATATCCATGTCCTAATTCTTGGAGCCTGTGAATGTTACCTTACATGGCAAAAAGGACTTTGCAGCTGTGATTAAGGATCTTGAGATGGGGGAGATTGTCCTGGATTATCCAGGTGGACCCAATAGCATCACAAGTGTCTTTGTAAGAGGACAGCCAGGCATGGTGGCGTGCACCTGTAATCTCAGTACTTGGGAGGCTAAGATAAGAATATTGCAGTTTCGAGGCCAGCCTCAACAACTAAGCAAGATCCTCAGTAATTTAGTGAGACCCTGTTTCAAAATAAAAAGGGCTGGGGGAGTGTAGTGGTAGAACACCCCTGGGTTCAATCTCCAATACCAAAAAAAAAAAAGAGAGAGAGAGAGAGAGGGAGAGAGAGAGAGGAGACAGGAAAGCAAATCAAAAAATAAAACAAAAGAAAAACAGCGACTTGAGCATGGAGGAAGGGGCATGAGCCAATGAATGCAGGCGGTCTCTGGAAACTGGAAAGGCCTGGGAATGGAGTCTCCCCTGGAACCTCCAGAAGGAGCACGGGGCTGCCCATACCTTGACTCTAGCCCAGTGAAACTATTCTTCTAAGCTTCTATCTGCAGAGCAGCAAGAGAATAAATTTGTGTTGTTATAAGCTTTTAAGTTCATGGTAATTAGTTACAGTAGCCACAAGAATATGGGGTGTGGGGAAGGAATCACTGGACCCATTGGGTTCAAGAACATGCTTCTATTACCAGGGGTCAGAAATCCATTGCTGCTAGCTGGGTATGGTGGCACACGCATGTAATCCCAGTACTTGGGAGGCTGAGAGAGGAGGATTGCAGGTTCGAGAGACAGCCTCAACAACATAGCAAGACTCTCAGCAACCTAGTGAGACCCTGTTTCAAAACAAAAAATAAAAAGGGCTGCTGGTGTAGCTTGGAGGTAGAATGCCCCTGGGTTCTGTTGGGGAATATGGGGACAAAGGAAACAGCTTGACAGACTGGAATAGGCTTTATTTGGGGTAAAGCCTGGGAGAGGGGACTGACCAGGAGAGAGAGTCCACGAGAGTCAGGAGCCCCCTTCCTTACAGACTTGGGGCTTTTTTATGGGGGATTAGGAGGGAGAGAGAGCAAAAGCAGTCATGTATTTCTCTGGTTGGTGGACTTAACACCAGGCCAGGTTGGGGGCAGGGGGATACTTAGGGGGCAGGGGGATACTTAGGAGTGTTTCTCTTTGCTTTTGTGCCTTTCTTGGGTCTCTTTGTTCTTGGTCTTCTCTGGCAAGACCTCCCAGCCAGCCCTCGCAGTGCCCACAGGTTCAATCCCCAGTACCACAAAAAGAAAAAGAACTCTATTGCTGCTGCCTCTCCACACCCAGGAATCTGAAGACTCAACATGGAGATGCTGCTGCCTTTCCATGGTCAGGTTTGCTGACTGAAAATAGCCCAAAGCAGCCATACCTAGCCTCCAACTCTGTCTTTCAGGTCAAAGTGTCTATAATTGCTGGGACCTAATTCCCATACAAAACCTCAGCAGAAAGGAGCCTGCACTTTTAGCTTTCCAGCCTCCGAAGTCTGGCCAGGCTACTAGGAGATGAGAGGAATGGCATGCTGGGTGTTCATCGAAGCTATCAAGCCCAAAGGGAATCATGGATGATTAAAATGAGTAGTACATGTTCAGACTTGTCCACAGGGTCACCGAGAAGACCTCACAGCAGCCCAGGCACGGGGGCTGGACCAGCCTTCCCCGTAAAGATGAGGCTCAGCTGTTTGCCCAAAGTCCCCAGCGAGGAAGAGATGGGGGCTGGGCTTGGACTCAGCTCTGGCTGACTTCAGAGCTTGGGCTTCTAACCACTATGCAGTACTGAGCAGGGCAGGGGCAGTCCCACGGGGCCTCAAGGAACGCAAGGACACGAAGGATCTGGGTGTTCCAGGGGATGCAGGCAGCGCGCATGCCTTGAGCAAAAGCTTCATGGTAGGAGCTGCAAGGAGAGCAGAGACCAGCAGAGACCAGAGGACACCAGGAGACAGAGGGTCCCAAGTGCCCCGCTCAACACTGCAAAAGAGACCAGAAGGACCACTGAAGTCTTTTTCTTTTTTCTATAGAAGGTTGGTTTTAAGGCAGGAGAGCAACAAACTGTTTTTCATTTTGTATGTGAAGAATGGTTTACACTAGAGATCAAGGAGCTGAGTGAGGGAGAGAAGACTGGGCTCTGATCCTGGTCACACAGTGAGCCCTGACCCTGATCACAGAGTGAGCCCTGACCGTGGTCACACTCAGTGAACCTTGACCATGGTCACAGAGTGAGCCCTGACCCTAGTCACACTCAGTGAACCCTGACCGTGGTCACACTCAGTGA
>PVJS01063916.1:0-10370 GCA_004027185.1 Glis glis | reverse complement strand
TTTTTTTTTTTTTTTTTTTGGCGGTACCGGGGATTGAACCCAGGGGCGTTCTACCTCCGAGCTACACCCCTGGCCCTATTTTTTATCCTTTATTTTGAAACCAGGTCTCACAAAGTTGTGGAGGGCCTCACTAAGTAGCTGAGGCTGGCCGTGAACTCAGATCCTCCAGTCTCTGCCTCCCAAGTACTGGGATTACAAGCATGCGCCACCACGCCCATAAGTTGCTGAGGGTCTTGATACGTTGCTGAGGCTGGCCTTGAACCTGTGATCCTCCTGTCTCAGCCTCCCAAGTACTGGGATGATAGGTGTGCACCACTGTGCCCAGCTCTAGGTTAACCTGGACGCATCCTGTGGCCTCTTGGGCCAGGGGAGTCTGAGGCCCCCCGCGAAAAGGCCCCCCGAGGCTGAAGGCAGGGGTGCGTGCAGGAGTTGGATGTCTGGCAGCGGTGGACAGAGGGGAGCTCGTCGCGGCTGGGCTGGAAGCACCCCCACCCGAGCCTCCGCGTCAGATGTGGGAGGTGGCGCGCCGCCCTCTGGTTCCACTTTCGGGGACACGATGCTGGCCCCCCAGGACTGGTCCATCCTCCGTCCTAGATCTGGGCCCTCCCTGGGCTTTCATCCGTGACAATTCATTAAAGCCCTAATTAGTCTCCATCTGCTATTACTCCCTGTCAACCCTTTGGGGGGCTGGGGGCCTCCCGACCCACTTTTCTTCTCGGCCTGTGCTGACAGGGCTGCTGGCCGCCCTCTGCAGGGACGGGTAGGGAGAGGCCTCTAGATCCCGAACTCTGTGTGTGTGTGTGTGTGTGTGTGTGTGTGTGTGTGTGAGACTGGGGATTGAACCCAGGGGCATTCTACCTCTGAGCTACACCCTCAGCCCTTTTCTATTTTTTTATTTGGAAACAGGGTCTCTCTAGGTTGCTGAGGGTCTCACTAAGTTGCTGAGGCTGGCCTCAAACCTGCAATCCTCCTGTCTCAGCCCCTCCCCCAAGTACTGGGATGACAGGCGTGCACCACCATGCATGGTTCCAGAACCACCTTTGCAGCTCCTACTGTATACTACAGCTGCTCACCCACTCATGCGGAGGCTGAGGAATACCGCAACCCGTTGTGGAGAAGAGACTGAGGGTCAGTGTGGACCACAGCCCACCCAGCATCCCTGGGCTGGAAAGGGGGAATGAACATTGGAACCGGGTCCTACGCCAGCTGCTTTCCATAGAACCCCAGCTCCTTGAGTCTTCCAAGGCCTGGGTTTGTTGCGTGGGGTGGTGGGCGACTCGCTGGGCCCCCCCGGGTCAGGCTCTGCTCCGAGCTCGCCAGGAGGCCCTCTACCTGTGACGAGGTGATGAGTCAGGGGTGCCGAGTGACAGCGCTGTGGGAAGACAGGGCTTTGGAGCTGCTCGAAGTTCCCACTCAGCAGGGCGCTGGCTCTGGGGGCGGACGGCAGCACCCACCCCCATTCTACAGATGTGAACACTGAGGCCCCAGCCACAGGGTCTCTGAGCCTCTGAGCATCTATGTCACAGCAGGACATAGTGCTGGGGCAACCAACACCTATTATCTGGATTACTCCTCAGACAATGGGAGGCTGCAGCTCTGAGAGGGGATGGCGCTGGCCAGAAGGCCACCAGGGCCCCAGACTACCTGCCCTCCTAGAGCCTGTTTCTGGAGGTCTGTCACCTGTTGTCACTCACATGTACAGTACACCCTTCCCACCTGGCACAGGTCTTCCAGGGAGCCTTCCTGGCTTGCTCTGAGGTCCCTGAGAGTCCTGCCCCAAGCCCCACATGGTCCCTCTGTCTGCTCCACTCTGCCACAGAGGTCCCTCCCGCCCTGCCAGAAGCAAGAGGTTCCCAGGCGGGTCTGTGCCCCCATCGATTCAAACACAGCTGCCCAGCACTTGGGAGGCTGAGACAGGAGGATGGCAGGTTCGAGGCCAGCCTCAGCAACTTAGTAAACCCGTTTCAAATAAAGTAAAATAAAAATGGGCTGGGGATGTAGCTTGGAGGTAGAACCCCCCTAGGTTCAACATCCAGTACCAAAAAAAGGCGGATTCCTGGGCCCATTCCCCAGAAGTTCTGACCCGCAGAACGAGGGGGTGGCAGGGCTGAGCTGCATCTTTAGCGCCTCAGACCCACGCGGGGACGTCCATTTACAAGACGGGGGGCTGCTAAAGCTGGACCCTGCTCTTCTCCTGTGCCCAGAAGAGACCACAGGAGCTGTCCCCCAACTTGTTGAATGGGGCCAAGGGCCTCCCCAGTCAGGCCCCAGAGGCCCAGAGAGCAGCGAGGCCCAGCCTCCAGACGGAGAGAAGCCCCCTCGGTCCTCGGACACAGGCCCGCAGAGCAGGGGCTCAGCCCCGCACCCCCAAATCCCTCCCCGCCAGGCTGAGCATCCTCAGCTCCAGCGATGCCGCGGGCTCGCTGGGTGCAGATCCCAGCCAGACACCCCGCTCGCCTTCCTGCTCGGCGCCCCCAGGGGGGCCAGGAGCGCGCGGGCTGCAGGCTGCGTCCCCCGTTCCCGCGCGCCCCCGGCCCGGCCAGGTCCCCTGCGCGCCCCCACGGAGGGGGCGCACACTGCGGCGCGCCCCCACGGCCCGGAGATGCGCACGGCTCCGCGAGGCCGGCGCCCCGGGGGGAGGGAGGCGGCCCCCCAAAGTTTGCAGGGGGAGCGCGGGGGGCCTGGCGAGGGGCGCTGCGGCGGGGCGGGACGCGGGGGGCGGCCCCGGGAGGATGGCGGCGCGGGGGGCGCGGCGCGGGGTCCCCGGGTGCGGACACTCACCTGGGCTGCTCCGCCGCGGACACGGCGCGGGCTGCGGCGCGGGGGCCGCCCGGACCGACGCGAGCCGCCGCCGCCGCCGCCGCCGCCGCCGCCTCCCGGGCTCCGCCGTGCGCGCGCCCGCCGCCGCCTCCCCGCGCGCGCCCGCCTCCCCGCGCGTGCCCGCCGCCCGCCTCCCCCTGCGCGCCCGCCTCCCCGCGCGCGCCCGCCGCCGACCTCCCCGCGCGCGCCCACTGGCGGCCGGGCGGGGGCGCGCGCGCGGGGACGCGCCGGGCGGGGGCGCCGAGGGGCCGCAGGTGTGGAGAGCACGTGCGCGCAGGTGGGCCCGCCGTCCCCGCCCCCATCGCGCCGCGGGGGACCCTCGCCGACCCCATGACCCTGGAGGACCTGCTCAGACTGCGGAGCGGGACACTCAGGGGCTCCCCAAGTGCAGCAGGTTGTCCTCATCCGGAACCTTCTGGAAGCTGCCACCTCCTCCGCTGCCCTCCACTCTGGGCCTCCACCATCTGCAGGTGCGTCCCCCATGAGATCCCCAGAGGGAGCCGGCGCCCTGGGCTCCAGAACCAGGATCTAAGGTGCGCGCGGTTTCAAACCATTCTCCCGCCCTGGGCTGCACACCTTCACCCCGGAGCACCCGCCCCCTGCTTGTCCCTCCGTCTCAGGGCTGGTCCCCTCCCTGGAATCCTTTCCCATCATCCTTGCTGGGGACAGTTGTGACCACTTGTATTTGTCTAGCTGGGGTTTGCTGTAGCATCGTCAGCCTGGAACGTAGTAGCACGTGCAAAGTGCTCAATGTGTGTGTGTGTGTGGTGCTGAGGATTGAACCCAGGGGCGTTCTACCTCTGAGCTACACCCCTAGCCCTTATTATTTTTTGTTTTGAAACAGGGTCTCGCTAGGTTGCTGAGAGTCTCGCTCTGTTGCTGAGGCTGGTCTCGAACCTGCAATCCTCCTGTCTCAGCCTCCCAAGTACTGGGATGCAAGCGTGGCCCGCCACACTGAGCATGTGTGAGTCTTTCATGTGTGGTGGAGTCTGGGGAGCCCTTGCTTGGGAACCTTGAGGTAATGGGGTGGGGGGAGAACTGGGCCTTGTCTAATGGACGACATTTTGCACCAGCCAATTACGGAATGTCAGGTAAACTGGGAAACTGAGGCTCCCTGGTGGGAATGAGACTGGGCAGAAGTGGGCCCAGGAGTGGGGTGTCCAGATTCCCTAGGGTGGCGCCCCAGCATTGGCCAGGAGCAGGGTGTCTGCCGTTTCCACTTTACAGATGTGCGAAGGGAGGCCCAGAGGTGCACCTCGTCTCGTGGGGGCGGGAAGCGGGCACGTGGTCCTGCGGTGCCCACCCTCGCCCGCCGTCCTCCCCGCCCGCCCTCTGCGTCCTCCAGCGGCTCTGGTGTTGGCTAGGTGTCAGCTTAGCCACCTGTGACTCAAGCAGGCTCCGTTCCCAGACTGTCACATTGGCCAGAGGCCCAGAAACTGCATCCCCGGAGGCTGCAGGCCAGGCTCCCCTGCAGGACCAGGCAGGAGTGGGCGGCCCCTTGCTGGCCCCAGAGAGGTCTAGAAGGAGGACGTGACCTCGCTCCATGGTCCCCCACCCCCTGCCCTGGGCTTGGTGCTGCCACTGCGCTGTGTGACCTTAGGCAGCTTGCTTCCCCTCTCTGAGCCTCTGAGGCTGATACCTGTCTCTCAGGGTTCTTGGAAGATATTCCTTGAGCAACGGAGGGAGGGACAAGGGGCTTGTGTGTGTGTGGGGTGGCAAAGCTGGTGCCTGATCCAAGGCGGGGTCAGGGTGGCCTCCTCAAGGAGGCTCAGACTTGGGTTCAGGGGTGTCCTGGCTGCTCTTGGGATCCTTTCCCCTCACTTTAAAATGGAGCTGGGAGAGTCCTGGGTGGCCCCCTGTAAAATAAGGCTGGGAGAGTCCTGGGCGGCAGAGACTCTGCCCTTGGTCACAGAGGGGCGCACCAGGGCACTCCTGTCCAGCTGTGGCCACTGCCTGGGAACCAGGGCTGGAGGGCAGGGCGAGACAGGCGAGATGGGTTGGGGGCGGGGATCTGGCCCCAGGGCCTTTGCACGGCTGTTCCCTACTCCGGAAGCCCTCCCCCAGACGTCTGCCCCGCCCGCCCTCGCTTCCCCCTGACTCATCTCCACCCGGGCTGCCTTCTGTCCCTCTTCCAAGCCTCCCCAGCAATTTCCTAAGATATTCTGCAATTTACTGATTTATTCTCTTTCTGTCCTGCCCTGCCTTCATCTCGGTGTCTCCAGCACGCGGCTCGCACTCGGCAGACTGTAAATGCAGCGCGGTTGAATGGATGACGCAGTGACGTCCTAGGAGGTAGTTTGCTGCCTTGCAGGGGCGTCTGGGGGTCTGGGCACCCCCTTTTCCCTCAATCGAAGCATACAAACTGTAGCCTCTTTATCTTTTTTTTTTGTGGCACTGGGGATTGAACCCAGGGGTATTCTACCTCTGAGCTTGTACACCCCCAGCCCTATTTTTTATTCTTTATTTATTTATTTTTATTTATTTATTTATTTTTTTATTTATTTTTTTTTTTTTTGCGGTACCGGGGATTGAACGCAGGGGCGTTCTACCCCCGCGCTATGCCCCCGGCCCTATTTTTTATACTTTATTTTGAAACCGGGTCTCACGAAGTTGCGGAGGGCCTCACTGGAGAGAGAGAGAGAGAGAGAGAGCTGAGGCGGCCGTGAACCCGGATCCTCCGGTCTCCGCCTCCGAAAGTACTGGGATTACAAGCATGCGCCACCACGCTCGGCTTATTCTTTATTTTGAAACAGGGTCTCACTACTTGCTGAGACTGTCCTCGATCCTGAGATCCTCCTGTCTCAGCCTCCCAAGCACTGGGATTACAGGCATGCGCCACCCAGCGTCCAGCTCTCTTTCTCCTTTTTTATTTTATTTTATTTTATTTATTATTTATTTATTTATATATTTATTTATTTATTTATTTTTGCGGTACCAGGGATTGAACACAGGGGCGTTCTACCTCCGCACTACGCCCCCGGCCCTATTTTTTATACTTTATTTTTGAAACCGGGTCTCACAAAGTTGCGGAGGGCCTCACTAAGGAGAGAGAGAGAGAGAGACAGAGAGAGACAGAGAGGCAGAGAGTCAGGGAGAGAGAGAGCTGAGGCTGGCTGCGAACCCAGATCCTCCGGTCTCCGCCTCCCAAAGTCCTGGGATGACAGGCGTGCGCCACTGCGCCCAGCCTCTTCCTCCTTCTGTGCCTTGGCCAGTGTGTCTCTTGCTTTCTGACCACACTGGGAGTCTGAGGACAACTGTGCCTGAGCCCGTCCTGCCTGGCACTGAATGGATGGGCCGTGGGAGTTCTGTGGCTTCCAGCAGGATGGGGAGGTGGGTGTGAAGGCCCCAGGCCATGCTGCTCGGCTGCTGGGTGACCTTGGGGTGTCCCTTGCCCTCTCTGGGCCCTGCATGCTCAGCCTGTCTCCCATGATTCCTCTGTAGAAGCTGCCTTGCTGGGGGGAAGGAGAGAGCAGAGGAGCGTGGGAGGGGGCTGAGGCAGGGTTACAGCCTCCCAGGCAGTGGGGCGTAGTACCTGGTTGCCAAGGTTACGACCACCTGGGATGGGGCTGTTGCTATGGAGACAGACCACCTCGGAGGAGAGGGTGGCTCCGGATGGGGAAGCCGTGGGAGGGGCTGGCGGCAGGGAGGTGACAGCCTGCGAGGGGGCTCCTGAGCCCCTGCATATCTCTCTGGGGAGGGGCGTGGGGGCCAGGGTGGGGTGCCCCGGCAGGAGCCCCTATATAGCAGTTATTATCTCTCAAATCAATAGCCCTTCTGCCCTGTGATGTACAGGATCAGGTGCAGCTGTCACAGCAGGTGGAGAGAGGCTGTGGGGGCAGGTGGCCTCTGTCTGGTCCCCACAAGTGGCTTGCCCTGTCATTGGGGGGAGAGTCGCTGGCTGCTAAGAAAAGAAATTGGGGTGTGGAGAAATTAGGGCCTTGGGCTCCAGATGCCTGGGGCCAAGCCCCAAAGGGCTGGCTACTAGCTGTGTGACCTTAGGTTAGTGATTAACCTCTCTGAGCCCCAATATCCCCAACTAGTAAAGTGGGAATAATAATAATGAGTCCCTGTGGCTTTTGAGAGAGTTAAATGGGCATACAATATTTATTTGTTTATTTATTTTTAGCGGTACTGGTGATTGAACCCAGGGGCATTCTACCTCCAGGCTACACCCCCAGCCCTATTTTTTATTCTTTATTTTGAAACAGGGTCTCACTAAGTTGCGGAGGGCCTCACTAAGTAGCTGAGGCTGGCCGTGAACCTGGATCCTCCTGTCTCAGCCTCCCAAGTACTGGGATTACAAGCATGCTCCACCATGCCCAGCTCTTTTTTTTTTTTTTGAGACAAGGTCTTGTTAAATTGCCCAGGCTGACCTTGATCTTGTGATCCTCCTGCCTCACCCTCCTGAGTCACTAAGATTATAAGCATGTGCCAGGGCACCTGGCTGCACTCAGACTATTTTAAGGGAAGTTGGGAGCCATAGAGGGCTCTAGGCAGGGAGAATTAGGATTGGATTAGTGTGGCTATGTGGGATGATTCTAGGTACAAAGGAAGGAGATTCAAGAACTGTCTCCCAAATAAGCGACCCCCAGAACAACAAGTTCTGGGCTCAGATTGAAGCTCATTCATCCACCATTTAAGAAAATCTAGGCAGGCCCAGTGGCGCACGCCTGTAATCCCAGTGCTTGGGAGGCTAAGACAGGAGGATCGCAGGTTCACAGCCAGCCTCAGCTACTTAGTGAGGCCCTCCGCAATTTAGTGACATCCTATTTACAAATAAGAAATAAAATAGGGCTGGGGGTGTTGCTCGGAGGTAGAATGCCCCTAGTTCAATCCCCAGGACCACAAAAAAAATTTAAAAAAAAAAGGGCTGGGTTGTAGCTTGGAGGTAGAATGCCCCTGGGTTCCATCCCCCGGACCACAAAACAAAAACAAAAACAAAAACACCCACAAACTCAAAGCTTCCGGATCAGTTCCATTTTATTTCATTTCTTCGGTGCCAGGGCCAGAAGCCAGGCTGCCACTCGCCACTGGGCCACACCAGGGTCATCAGGTTCTGCTCTGAAGGCGATGCCAGCGCCTGCCTATGGGTGGGATTTGGGGGGGATGAGAAAAGAGGGCTCAAAGCAACCGCAATGTTATGGGCCTGAGTCTCAGGGCTGTGGCCTGGGGTCGGGAAGCCGGGCAGACACCAGATGGAAGGGGCCTTGCTTCCTGCATGCTAATTTGGGGGTGCCTCTGAGTGACTCAGGTGGGCGTGGGTATGGTGCTGGGTAGGGGGCAGGAGAAGGAAGCCAGAAGCAAGTTCAGCAGCAAGGATGAGACCCAGGGCGTCTCTGGGGCCAGGCTCCTTCCCGCGCCAGGCTCCCTAGGCCTGAGACCCTCTTGAACACCCTGCTGGCTCCCGTACTTTTTTTGTGTGTGTATGATACTGGGGATTGAACCCAGGGGCATTCTACCTCCGAGCTACACCCCCAGCCCTATTTTTTATTCTTTATTTTGAAACGGAGTCTCACTAAGTTGCGGAGGGCCTCACTAAGTAGCTGAGGCTGGCTGCGAACCCAGATCCTTCGGTCTCAGCCTCCCAAGTACTGGGATGACAAGTGTGCACCACCACGCCCGACTTGAGACCTTATTTTAAAATGAAAATGAAAGCCCGGCATGATGGTGCATGCTTGTAATCCCAGTACTTGGGAGGCTGAGACAGGAGGATCGCAGGTTTGCGGCCAGCCTCAACTACTTAGTGAGGCCCTCTGCAACTTAGTGCGACCCCGTTTCAACATAAAGAATAAAAAATAGCCGGGCGTGGTGACGCACACTTGTCATCCCAGTACTTGGGAGGCTGAGACAGGAGGATCGCAGGTTCACAGCCAGCCTCAGCTACTTAGTGAGGCCCTTCGCAACTTAGTGAGACCCTGTTTCAAAATAAAGAATAAAAAATAGAGCTGGGGGTGTAGCTCGGAGGTAGAACGCCCCTGGGTTCAATCCCCAGTACCACACACACACACACACACAAATAAGTTCTCAAGCCCACCTGGGTGTGGTGGTGCACGTTTGTCATCCCAGTACTTGGGAGGGGCTGAGACAGGAAGATCGCAGGTTTGAGGCCAGCCTCAGCAACTTAGGGAGGCCCTCCACAACTTAGTGAGATCTTGTTTCAAAAATAGAAGATTAAAATAGGGCTGGGGGTGCAGCTCAGAGGTAGAATGCCCCTGGGTTCCATCCCCAGTACCACATTAAAAAAAAAAAAAGGTCTTGCTAAATTGCTGAGGCTGTCCTCGAATCTGCAATCCTCCTGTCTCAGCCTCCCAAGTACTGGGATGACAGGCATGTGCCACTAGGCAGGGCTTACTTCCATACATTTGCCCCTCTTCTGCTAGCAAGGACACTTGGCGTGGGGCTGCTGTTCCTGGGGGAATCCTGCCCCCTGCTGGCCGTTGTCTGCCCAGTGGGAACAGGGTGGGTTGGGCAAAAGGTGGGGGATAGAGCGGCACTGGGGAAGCGGACCTGGGACCTGAGAGGCAGGAGAAGGTGTGGAATCCTTGGTATTTATTTATTTATTTTGTGGTACTGGGGATTGAACCCAAGGGCGTTCTACCTCCAAGCTACACCCGCAGCTCTATTTTATTTTATTTATTTATTTATTTATTTTGCGGTATTGGGGATGGATCCCAGGGGCTTCTACCTCCGAGCTACACCCCCAGCCCTATTTTTTATTCTTTATTTTGAAACAGGGTCTCACTAAGTTGCGGAGGGCCTCACTAAGTAGCTGAGGCTGGCCGCGAACCCAGATCCTCCGGTCTCAGCCTCCCAAGTACTGGGATTACAAGCATGCGCCACCATGCCCGGCTCCCTATTTTATTTTTTAGTTCGAAACAGGATCTTGCTAGGTTGATGAGAGTCTTACTACTTGCTGAGGCTGGCCTCGAACCTGCGATCCTCCTATCTCAGCCTCCCAAGTGCTGGGATGACAGGGGTGTACCACCATGCCCAGTTTATTTAATTATTTTTTTGGCAGTACTAGGGATTGAACCCAGGGGCATTGTACCTCTGAGCTACAACACCACCCCTATCATTTTTTATTTTAATTAATTATTTTTGTCTGTGTGGCACTGGGGATTGAATCTGGGGTATTCTTTTTTTTTTTTGCGGTACTGGGGATTGAACCCAGGGGCATTCTACCTCCAAGCTACACCCCCAGTCCTATTTTTTTATTATTTCTTTCTTTTTTTTTTTTGGTACTGGGGATTGAACCCAAGGGCATTCTACCTTTGAGCTCCGCCCCCAGCCCTATTTTTTATCCTTTATTTTGAAACAGGGTCTCACTAAGTTGTGGAGGGCCTCACTAAATATCTGAGGCTAGCTGCGAACCCGGATCCTCCAGTCTCAGCCTCCCAAGTACTGGGATTACAAGTGTGCGCCACCACACCTGGCTGAACCTGGGGTATTCTACAGCCCAGCCACACCCTCGGCCCTATTTTATCTTTTATTTATTTATTTATTTATTTATTTTTATTTATTTATTTTTTTTGCGGTACCGGGGATTGAAC